>QNTS01003704.1:8215-25398 GCA_003317085.1 Hucho hucho | reverse complement strand
CTCTACTGTATATAGCCCCTCTACTGTATATAGCCTCTACTGTATATAGCCTCTCTACTGTATATAACCTCTCTACTGTATATAGCCTCTCTACTGTATATAACCTCTCTACTGTATATAGCCTCTCTACTGTATATAGCCTGTCTTTTTACTGTTGTTTTATTTCTTTACTTACCTATTGTTCACCTAATACCTTTTTTGCACTATTGGTTAGAGCCTGTAAGTAAGCATTTCACTGTAAGATCTACACCTGTTGTATTCGGCGCACTTGACAAATAAACTTTGATTTGATTTAGGTTTTGACTTTTTTCTAGCGCATCAGCCAATTCCTGTTTCTGTTCATCTAATCTATGCGCGTGTCTTTCGGATATTCCTAGTTTTTTATTTTTCGCCTCATTCTTGTCTACCTTTTGCTCCATTTTACCTCACAGATCTCTATTTTTCTCTTTTTTTTTGTTTTATCCGCTGTTGACAAAATACCATGACTAGGATGCTTGCGTACTGTGGTTTGGACCTTTTTTTGATCTCAGTGTTCCACATTACGATTTCATCCATGCACTCTTGGCTGTTTTTAAACTTCCCATCAACTGGAAAATGTGTACCAATTTAGTAAATTTTCCCCACCATTTATTTGGTTCTTGGTTTTGATCATATGCTTTCCTTAGTGCCTCTAAGGCTATGGTAACATTTTCCTTTTCTACTCCTTCCTCTCCGAGAGTATCCTGGCCTTTAGAAGCCATTTTTGTTCTTTTTTGTCACCGCCCAACAACGTTAAGTAATAACAGTTCAGCCTATTAATAATTTGGACACTTTTGTACTATTTTGGTGCTGGTTTACTCTATTGTTTATCGATTCACATAATCTGTCCCAATAGTCTTGAACCCATTTTCTCTCTTTCTCACTACCGATACAGACTAATATTGTCCAAACATTCATACACACACCTCTGGCTTCACGGCCACTGTGGCTGGGAATTCCGTCTCTTTTACAGATCTCGCAAGGAAATTCCCCCACTAGGGACCTATCCTTCACGGACAACTACCCTACACTGTTATGACACCTATGGATCTCGCAGAGAATCACCCCCACTCGGGACCTATCCTCATGGAACCTACCCTGCACCATATATTTATGACCGATCATAACACAATGGGCCTTTTGAATGAACTCAGGCTTCCTAAGTCCGTATTCTATAATTATTCAGCCTACGATTCTCATCTCCCCAAGATGTCAAAATGGGTGGTAACAGGTGTAGGAACTTGCCTACCTTAATTGTTGTGCCAGCTCCTGTTTGACTGATCTGGACTCTTTGGTTTGATAAAAAAAATAGTGGTGAATCCTGCCGACAACGCCAACTGTTAGGTTCTAATTTTCAGAGTAAATAACTCACGGACACTAGAGAAGCTTAACCAAGATTAATTCTCCCCAAAGGGTCGACACAGCTGTTTTCAGACACAGACATGGCTTCCCCTGTGGTGGTATTCACACCCCACTCTGGGTGCAGTCTCCTCCGTATCTCTAAACATTGCATCCTTCTTGCTAAGCAGGGAACTGAAGTTATATGAGCCTTCAACGGTTTCTCCCCTTATCAGTACTGTCACATGCAACTGTTTTCCCTGCACTCAGCACATTCCAAGCTTAGTTGTTTTACAACAGAGAACCATTAACTTCTCACTCCTTTATATACTATGTGTCTGATCTATAATGTCTTTAATATCTCAATGTTCAAAGTGTACCCCGAATCCAACAGCGCCATGATTATATTTATACCACATGTTTTGTGTTGTAACATCAGAAATAATTGAGGTTGAGTCATCAAAATGTGTTTATCATATTCTTAAAATGCTTACTAATGTATGCCGCAGCAATTGGGTAGATACATATAAACGTATTCTATGAAAATTGGCAACTCTGATGCCAGAACACAAATATGCCATGCAGTAACACCAGTGACGTGATGTAACACCAGTGACACAATGTGAAACTAATGAAATAACATACGATTATTTCATACAAATTTAATACATTTTGTAATATTTTTTATTTCAAATACTTTTATACATCTTGATTTAATATGAACAATAAAATATAGGATATTGGTCAAAGATTAACAACAAAAGATGAAGCCTATTCACTAAAATGTCTTTCCTAACGCAACATTGTCGTACAAACATAAAACATGTATTTTATAACTATAGAAACACAAGACCAATAGAAACACCACATTCAATGTAAACTAAGACTAAGTATTCCCAAAAGCACTGATACAAACATTTTGTATGCAGTAAAACATGTTCATGGAATAGGCCTATTTCCTGTACTAACTTTTCCTGTACTAATTATTAAATTATTATTTTCTAACTTCACTTTCATCTCCGAGCTAGTCTCCATTGCTTTCTAGTCACTGACAGCCAGTTCACATCTGCCACTTTCACACATTCAGGGTCTCCTCCAAGTACTTCCAGATACTGTGGTCAATCGAAGCTGATATTTTGTTCATCCCCATGCCAGTTGATATCATCTCTTGGGCTTGGCCATAAGAACTTGTTGACTCCATTCCTGTGCATGCACATAACTTTGACGTTATGTTCTTGGACCTCCAGTATAACGCCAGGGTGTGGTTGTTCATCGTAGTTCACAATAAACCACTGTCCAGTGCAGTGAGCCTCGATGACATCTGGACGGCACTGTCAGGAGAGTGATTTCTTGGAGTCCCTAACATGGGCACTCCCACACGCGCTATCCTGGAACTGGGTAACCAGCTCTTCCTCGGTTATGGCTATATCCTTCTTCACAGTGATTAGGCTACTTTTCTCTTGTTCTTTATTTGCTCTGTTGTGCACCAGACACCTCTGGTTGGGTGACACCTCTTCGTTGGATTGATGTCTAGCCGTTGTTGCAGTGGAGTGTTCACATTCTTGGCATTCGCCATAGGTGCATGCCTTTGAATTGTTACAAACTATGCTGTGCTATCGGCAATCTCCTCCAGGTGAAAATACCAAATGTGTGCATTTTATCCGCCATAAACTGCAAGTTCTCATGAGTCTTGCACGGCCAAGTTTCTCAGTCTCTTCTGCGGTGTCACCACCCAAAATGGTCTCTCCCTGCAGAAGAAGGGGTCAACACTAACTCTCCTGTTCTCAACATCTCTCTGTGTTTTTGCTGTCTGACCCAGCATTGCTTTCGCTCCTGTCTTTTTCCTATTTCTGTGACATTCACTCTCTTTCTTTTTTTACTTTTAAATCCTTTAAGTAAGTCTGGTGGGAGTTTTTCAAGGTATGCTGCTCAGCAGTCTGGGTCAGCATTCCTGCGCTGTCTGTAGTCTTTGCTTTTAAGAAGAACTTACATTTTTATTTTTTTATTTTATTTATTCTATCAAAGGAAACACATTATGTTACAAATTACAATATTGAAACAGTATAAAACCTTACGTAGATATAAAATGTTATAAATGTTATTGAATTGTCACGTCACTGTTATTGATTTGTCACGTCACTGGTGTTATCAGCACAAATCAAATCAAATTTTATTTGTCACATACACATGGTTAGCAGATGTTAATGCGAGTGTAGCGAAATGCTTGTGCTTCTAGTTCCGACCATGCAGTAATATCTAACAAGTAATCTAACAAATTCACAACAATTACCTTATACACACAAGAGTAAAGGAATGAATACGAGTATGTACATATAAATATACGGATGAGCGATGGCTGACCGGCGTAGGCAAGATGCAGTAGATGTTATGGAGTAGACTTTATACATATGAGATGAGTAATGTAGGATATGTAAACATTATATAAATGGCATCGTTTAAAGTGGCTAGTGATACATTTATTTAATCCAATTATAATTATTAAAGTGGCTAGAGATTTGAGTCGATGGCCGAACGGCATAGGCAAGATTCAGTAGATCGTTTAGAGTACAGTGTATACATTTGATATGAGTAATGTCGCATATGTAAACATTATATACAAAATTGTTTAAAGTGGCTAGTGATACATTTGTTACATCCAATTCCTATTATTTAAAGTGGCTAGAGATTTAAGTCAGTATGTTGGCAGCAGCCACTCAATGTTAGTGATGGCTGTTTAACAGTCTGATGGCCTTGAGATAGAAGCTGTTTTTCAGTCTCTCGGTCCCATATTTTTCCCATTACCATAAATTCATAAGCTATCACGGTTCACACAAAACACATTTCACAGCGAAAACAAATCAATTACCTTTTGAAGAACTTCTGCTGAGGGCTTCACAAGTGTCCAACGAAGACAATCCATGGTTCTTTTGTTAGAAAAAGTAATGTATTAGATCCATGAATCTCTGTTTGGTTGGCGCGTTATGATGAGAAAATACAGCCTCCAATCGCCCATTGAAACGTGAAGAGAACTCGTTCAACTTATACCTATAAACTTGTCCAAGAACAATCAAACATAATTTGAAATGTATCCTTAGGAACACTTTTATGTATAAATAGTATAATATTTCAACCGGAATATAAACTGGGCGATAAGAAAGGAAAAAACCAAAGAGCACACCAGCCGTGAACGCACATTTACTTCTATTGACATCTGTGTGTCCACTTCCTTATTCGTCTTCTTCTCTGCTCTAAAAGCATCTAAAAAGAATCAGAACACTTTCTCCAGACTGTTGACATCCAGAGGAAGCAATAGGTACTGCATTCCTATGCCCTTATATGGGCATTTTCATAAGGGAGGGGTTCTAAATGAGGCAATGTGTCAAAACCACTTTTTCCAGGACAGAAATTCCTCGGGTTTTCGCCTGCCATATCCGTTCCGTTATACTCACAGACAAAATGTTAACACTTTTAGAAAATTCAGAGTGTTTCCTATCCAATGGTACTAAATATGTGCATATCCTATTTTCTGGGCCTGAATGGGAGGCATTTTACTTTGGGCATGCCAGGCTCTCCAAAACGGTCACCTCGAGCGCTGCTCCCAAAGAAGTTAACGTGTGTAAATATTTGTATGAACATAACAAGATTCAACAACTGAGACATAAACTGATCAAGTTCCACAGACATGTGACTAACAGAAATGGAAAAATGTGTCCCTGAACAAAGGGGGGGTCAAAATCAAAAGTAACAATCAGTATCTGGTGTAGCCACCAGCTGCATTAAGTACTGCAGTGCATCTCCTCCTCATGGACTGCACCAGATTTGCCCGTTCTTGCTGTGAGATGTTACCCCACTCTTCCACCAAGGCACCTGCAAGTTACCAGACATTTCTGGGGATAATGGCCCTAGCCCTCACCCTCCGATCCAACAGGTCCCAGACGTGCTCAATGGGAATGGCCATGGCAGAACACTGACATTCCTGTCTTTCAGGAAATTACGCACAGAACGAGCAGTATGTCTGGTGGCATTGTCATGCTGGAGGGTCATGTCAGGATGAGCCTGCAGGAAGGGTACCACATGAGGGAGGAGGATGTCTTCCCTGTAACGCACAGCATTGAGATTGCCTGCAATGGTATCAAGCTCAGTCCGATGATGCTGTGACACACGGCCCCAGACCATGATCGATCCCACTCGAGTACAGGCCTCGGTGTAACGCTCATTCCTTCGACAATACACTCGAATCCGACCATCACCCCTGGTGAGACAAATCCGCGACTCGTCAGTGAAGAGCACTTTTTGCCAGTCCTGTCTGGTCCAGCGACGGTGGGTTTGTGCCCATAGGCGATGTTGTTGCCGGTGATGTCTGGTGAGGACCTGCCTTACAACAGGCCTACAAGGCCTCAGTCCAGCCTCTCTCAGCTTATTGCGGACAGTCTGAGTACTGATGGAGGGATTGTGCGTGCCTGGTGTAACTCGGGCAGTTGTTGTTGCCATCCTGTACCTGTCCCGCAGGTGTGATGTTCGGATGCACCGATCCTGCGCAAGTGCTGTCACATGTGGTCTGCCACTGCGAGGACGATCAGCTGTCCGTCCGAGTCAGTAGAAATGCATGTTCATTAATTGTTTATGGTTCATTGAACAAGCATGGGAAACAGTGTTTAAGGAAGAGGTTATTATCCTGGCACCACACTGCCAGGTCTTTGACCTCCTCCCTATAGGCTGTCTTGTCGTTGTCTGTGATCAGGCCTACCACTGTTGTGTCATTAGCAAACTTAATGATGGTGTTAGAGTCGTGCTTGTTCACGCAGCCGTGGGTGAACGGGGAGTACAGGAGGGGACTAAGGGCCCCAGTGTTGAGGTTCAGCGTGGCAGATGTGTTGCTACCTACCCTTACCACCTGGTGCGGCCTGTCAGGAAGTCCAGGATCCAGTTGCAGAGGGAGTTGTTCCCAGGGTCCTTAGCTTAGTGATGAGCTTTGTGGGCACTATGGTGTTGATTGCTGAGCTGTAGTCAATGAACAGCATTCTCACATAGGTGTTCCTTTTGTCCAGGTGGGAAAGGGCAGTGTGGAGTGCGAATTACATTGTGTCATCTGTGGATCTGTTGTGGCGGTATACGAATTGGAGCGGGTCTAGGGTTGATGTTGATGTGAGCCATGACCAGCCTTTCAAAGCACTTCATGGCTACCGACGTGAGTGCTACAGGGCGGAAATCATTTTGGCAGGTTACCTTCGCGTTCTTGGGCACAGGGACTATGGTGGTCTGTTTGAAACATTTAGTTATTATAGATTTGGTCAGGGAGAGGTTGAAAAGGTCAGTGAAGACACTTACCAGTTGGTCTGCGCATGCTTTGAGTACACGTCCTGGTAATCCGTCTGGGCCCACGGCTTTGTGAAGGTTGATCTGTTTAAAACCTCTACAGGATCGGTGTCCCCCCCGGGGGATGGTTAAGCTAACGTAGGCTAATGTGATTAGCATGAGGTTGTGAGTAACAAGAACATTTCCTAGGACATAGATATATCTGATATGGGCAGAAAGCTTAAATTCTTGTTAATCTAACTGCACTGTCCAATTTACAGTAGCTATTACAGTGAAAGAATACCATGCTATTGTTTGAGGAGAGTGCACAGTTATGAACTTGAAAATGTATTAATAAACCAATTAGGTACATTTCGGCTGTCTTGATACAACACTTTGAACAGAAAAGCAATGGTTCATTGAATCAGCCTAAAACGTTGCACATACACTGCTGCCATCTAGTGGCCAAAATCACCTGGAATAGTACATTATGGCCTTTCTCTTGCATTTCAAATATGATGGAGGAAAAAAAATCATGTTTTTTTCTTTGTATTATCTTTTACCAGGTCTAATGTGTTATATTCTCCTACATTAATTTCACATTTCCACAAACTTTCAAATTGTATCAAGAATATGCATATCCTTGCTTTAGGTCCTGAGCTACAGGCAGTTAGATTTGGGTATGTCATTTAGGCGAAAATTGGAAAAAAGGGTCCGATCCTTAAGAGGTTTTAAAGGTCTTGCTCACATCGGCTACAGAGAGCGTGATCACACAGTCGTCCGGAACAGCTGTTGCTCTAATGCATGTTTCAGTGTTGCTTGCCTCGAAGCAAGCATGATAGTTTGTTGATAATCTATAGACGGGTTTGCGATTTGTTCAAGTGACCCATAACTGATCCAAATGGCCTAGGCTGTACTGCACTCCCTGTATATAGGTATTGTTGAAATATTACTACAGATATGCTATCCAAATAAAGTGTTACCGAAGTAATTCACTTCATTTTTGAATCTCCAAGGTCCTCTATATACCGAAACAATCTTGCAACTTTTTAAACAATATAAAGAGTATAACAGCATAATAAACTACGGCAGGCCTACTTAACCTTTTTGTTTAGTCAGTCAATATCAAGCTAATTTAAGTCTTGGATTTCAAAGCCACTTCCACTGGTGATTTCAAATTCTTCCTCTGTGACCAGGGACTTATTTAGACATGGGACACCATATGGGTTGAACAGAAAACCAGCAGTACTACAGACCAGGTTCAGGTTCAGATTGGAATAACCCTGGTCTATATGATAATGGGTTCTGAATGGAATTGTGTAGCCTACAGGTGTTCCTACGTTTCTATACTACAATACTAGTTCATTACAACTAACAAGGCCTGTGTGTGTGCTTTTAGTACACACAGCACTCACCTACAATGTTTGGTAGAGCTAACATCCCTATGTTTCACACTGCACAATGGACATGCTCTTTCTTGGCCTTGAAGCAAAGGACTTTTCGAGGGGGGTAAAAAGAGAGCTCATTGGCGCGCTTGCAACTGGGACCCATTCCTGGTGGCCTTTCAAATATGTGATGCGAACAATTAATTACTGGGACAACACGCACACATTTCATTAACATTCAAAGCATTACAGCGGCTGCTGTACCGTCACAACGCTGCCAGGGAAAGGACAAACAGCTGGATCTCTGCCAAGCCCCAAACACCAAGACTACTATGTCTCCATTTTTTAGGGAAAGAATGAACAAATAAGAAGTCACTTCAAGGTCTACTCCTGGTAATCTTAGGCAAATATAAAACAATGCAAGATGGAAGATGAAGATGGGTCTGGAAATGTTGTGGTTTTTCATAGCAGATTCTCATTAGGAGGTGTTGATTGTTCAGCTGTGATGGTTCTAACATGGAGCAGGTACAGCAATAATGCTAGTTAAAGTGCTTGTGTGTTGAATTGAACAAATTTATTGTGTGACGTTATGAACACGTGTGGTGACGGAATGCACAGAAAACACTGAATCACTATATAATTTGTTTACATCTCATACAGAACTGTGTGTGTGTGTGTGTGTGTCTGTGTGTCAGTGTGCTAATTCATGATTGATTTCACATGACCATGATTGATGAAAGCGGCCAAATCAAAAACAAGTGGTCCATGGCCATTCTTACGGTTTGCCATCATCCCAGAGGTTATCTATTTTTCCAGCTCAACAATTTCTGTGCGAATGAGCATAGGTGTGCATCAGCAGCTATGTGTGAGAACGATGCAAACAATTCTACAGTGGACATACCAGTAAATAAGAATAAATATATAAAGACCTCCATTTTTGTTTTATTTTCAATGTGTTCCAAAAGACATTGGGTGAAAAATAGGGCTAATTTAGCCAGAGACAGGTTGCCAGTTTGGATGGTGAATTGGACACTCTTGGCATTCTCTCAACCAGCTTCACCTGGAATGCTTTTCCAACAGTCTTGAAGGAGTTCCAACATATGCTGAGCACTTGTTGGCTGCTTTTCCTTCACTCTGCAGTCCAGCTCATCCCAACCATCTCAATTGGGTTGAGGTTGGGTGATTGTGGAGGCCAGGTCATCTGATGCAGCACTCCATCACTCTCCTTCTTGGTCAAATGGCCCGTACACAGCCTGGAGGTGTGTTCGGTCATTGTCCTGTTGAAAAACAAATTATAGTCCCACGAAGCTAGTAAAAAACAAAAATAGTAAAAATAAAGAAAAACCCTTGAATGAGTAGGTGAGTTCAAACTTTTGACTGGTACTGTACATGAGATTAATATTTAATTGTCTTTATATTTCAAAACCCTCTCGAGGAGGCATTGTTATTGCTTGTGACCTCATTATGCTTTATGATGGCCATCCTCTTCTACTTTGACGTCATTGACATTTAGTTTTTTCGGTTGTTGTTGTGCTGAGTACCTCTTTTCCTTATGCATCTGATTAAGATGTCAAGGGTAATTCTTAAGTGTACATTCCCTGGCATGCACAGCCAAGATAAGTCCCCAGGAAAAAGAACAGTGTGTTTCTCCAAGAGAAAGTGATGCTGAATGGGGGTAAATTCTCCACACCACCTCCTCTATAACCAAAGACTGTACTCTCCTTCCTGGAACTTTTTGACATTTTCTCAGCATTCTTTCAACGTTCCATTTCCTAAAGGAGAAACCAAATCAAACAGCTCAGCTTGACCCTGTGAGGCGTGCAGAGGGGGATGCTGGGACACAAACATGCACCTCACACAGATAAGCTTCGACCACAGCCTTCGATTCATGAGACTCTAAATGTCACTACCCCCATGCACAGAGAGTCGTCACTGCTTTCCATGCAAGGCACGCAGACAAGCAACAACACGTGTATATTCCAAATATACAACATAGTATAATCTAACACCTTTCCTCGCCACCGTGTCTATCCTTTGAAACCTTTGGTATCTCTTTGAAAAGAGCGGCATCTGAGCATACACTATCATGTCGGAGTCCTGCCCTGACTGCTGCGTGTTGAATTAAGCAGATCTCCAGAAAATCGGCAGTGAAGGTTGTGCATATAGCACAGCATCCAATCCCTGGACGCACATCTCAGCTATGTTCCAAATGGCATCATATTGTCTGTACACTCTTAGAAAAAAAAGTGCTATCTAGAACCTAAAAGTGTTATTCAGCTGTCCCCATAGGAGAACCCTTTGACGAACCCCATTTTGGTTCCAGATAAAACCCTTTTGGGTTCTATGTAGAATCCTTTCCACAGAGGGTTCTACATGGAACACAAAAAAGTTCTACCTGGAACCAAAAAGGATTCTACCTGGAACCAAAAAGGATTCTACCTGGAACCAAAAAGTGTTCTCCTAAGGGGACAGCTGAAGAACCCTATTGGAACCTTTTCTTCTAAGAATGTATAGTGCACTACTTTTGACCACGGCCCTGATCAAAAGTGTTGGAGTAGAGAGTCTATGCAGGGAATAGGGTGTCATTTGCTACAATTTGCTCATGTACAAGGTGAAAAGGGGGTGGTGGTTTGAAGCCAATGGATGCTGAAGCACACTGTCATTCTTGATCAGTGGCTGGCTAACACCCCCCTGAACCCTGTCTGCTCTCATTTCCATGAATCATTAACTCTCATTTTGGCTGCTGAAAGCCAAGTAACTCGCACAGAGACCAGGGAGGGAAGAGAGGGCGAGGGAACTGGAGTGAGGTTTGTCACTTTGGACGCATATTGACTTGTTTTTGCAGTGGAACACTCAAAGGAAAGGGAGTTTCAGTGTTTTATGTGGAGATGGCTCACACTTGTTGTTTTTTAAATCAGACTGAGAATTGGGTTTTGTGACTCTCATTATAGTTTTTATGAGATTTATAAATCAATCATACTACGAATGTTTGTGTTTCACGATGCAGCCTAGCCCTTGTGCACGTCCTATAGTGATAGTACGATGATTTGGTACTACGACGAGTGAACTAACTGAAGGGGAACTGTATGGGAGCTAAGCCTTCCTTACAGTGAGCTCCAAAAGTATTGGGACAGTGACAAATGTTATCTACTCTAGCACTTTAGATTTGAAATGATAATATGACATTAAGGTTAAAGTACAGACTGTCAGCTTTAATATGAGGGTATTTTAATCCATATCGGGTGTTTAGAAACTACCCCCCCCCCCCCCCCACCACCATTTTAGGGGTCCAAAGGTATTGGGAAGTGTATTAAAGTAGTAAATTGTGAAGTATTTGGTCCCATATTCCTAGCATGCAATAATTACATCAAGATTGTGACTCTACAAACTTGTTGGATGAATTTGCTGTTTGTTTAGGTTGTTTAGAAAGTGCTGTAATTACGAAACGGTTCATCAAATTAAAGCTGACAGTCTGGACTTTAACCTCATAGTAATTGTATGGCTGGTGTACAGAGCCAAAACAACAACACGTGTCACTGTCACATCCTTTTGGAGCTCACTGTAGGAGCTACTGCACACTCAGGCAAACAGTAGGCGTTTTACCTGCAACGCTGGACGCACTGAGCTGCTTACTTTAAGGTTTCGTTGAAATGAATAGGAGTGTCTCACACTCAGAAAAAGGTCCGTGTTAAGTGTAGCAGGCCAGTTCCTGTACAGTATGTATTGTCTCTTCACTTAGTCTTCTAGTTCATAATTTTTTAGGTCTTTTGTGTCTTTGGATCCCTCCACCTACAGTCAGGTCCAACATTATTACCACCTTTGATAAATAAATAATACAAAATAATGAGCTATATCACAAGCTCCGTTTAAAAATATATATATTATTTTATACTAATATAATTGCTCAGAGAAAGAGATTTTGTTTAACAATGAATAAAAATCTCTAAAAGGTCAAAACTAAACTAAAATAAAATTGTATCTGTCACACACCAAATACAACTGGTGTAGACTCTACCGTGAAATGCTTGCTTAACGAGCCATTCCCAACGATGCAGAGTTTAAAAATAATACTACAAATAAAATTGTAACACAAGGAATAAAATAAAATACACATGATTGCAGCTAAATACAGGAAGTATAAGTACCAGGGCAATGTGCAGCGGTGTGAGGTATTTTAGGTAGAAATGTACGTGAAGGCAGGGTGAAGCGACTAGACATCAGGATAGATGATAATAATAAGAGTAAAAAACGAGAACAGAGTAGCGGCAGCAATTGATGAGTGTACAAGTGTATATGTGTGTGTGTGTGTGTGTGTGTGTGTGTGTGTGTGTGTGTGTGTGTGTATGTTTATTGGTTGCACACACAGTTTAGCAGATGTTATAGCGGGTGCAGTGAAATGCTTATGTTACTCCTGACAATGCCATAAGATGTTGATCTGGTACACAACTAATTAAAAAAAGTACAAAAATAACTAAAGAATTCAATAAATCAAGAAACATCGGAACAAATCTAATTAACAACCCAAATAGCACCGTAACAGTAATCCAAATGTAATCTATATGTATGTACACCAGATGAATTTACACAAGATATACTAAGAAAGTTATGTACTGTAGATATATCAGAGTGAGCTACAGTGCTTTCAGAAAGTATCCACTCCCCTTGACTTTTTCCAGATTTTTGATTCGGTCTTATGTAGCAATATTTGAAATGGTGTTTATACATTGGATAAAAGCAGAGACACAGAGCTACAAAATGGTATATCATACACTGCATTTGAGGAACATTGGGAAATGTAATGTAATGTTTTTAATTGTATACTGAACAAAAATATGAACGCAAGATTTAAAGTGTTGGTCCCGCGTTTCAAGAGCTGAAATAAAAGATCCTAGAAATGTTCCATATGCACAAAAAGCGGTCAAGAAGCTGATTAAACAGCATGATAATTACACTGGTGCACCTTGTGCTGGGGACAATAAAATACCACTCTAAATGTGCAGTTGGCATGTTGACTGCAGGAATGTCCACCAGAGCTGTTGCCAGATAATTAATGTTCATTTCTCTACCATAAGCCAACTCCACATCCGGCTTCTTCACCTTGTGGGATCGTCTGAGACCAGCCACCCGGACAGCTGATGAACGTGAGGACTGTTTCTGTCTGTAATAAAGCCCTTTTGTGGGGAAAAACAAACTCATTCTAATTGGCTGGGCCTTGCTCCCCAGTGGGTGAGCCAGTCTCCCAAGTGGGTGGTTCTATGCCCTCCCAGGCCCACCCATGGTTGCGGCCCTGCCCAGTCATCTAAAATCTATAGATTAGGGCCTAATTAATTTATTTCAATTGACTGATTTCCTTATTTGAACTGCACCTCAGTAAAATTGTTGAAATTGTTGCATGTTGCGTTAAAATGTTTGTTCAGTATAATTATAACTGCCTTCATTTTGTCAACATTTACCTCCAGTTACTAACCATTTATAAATCCACAAACAAATACTTATAAGATTAACCCTTCTGTATCATCATGCAACCTTATATTCAATAGCACAGTTGAACAATAGTTATTTTCCCACTTTTGGGTGTGATACATTGGTGCTCTGTCCCAGGAACAGAAGAGGTTGGTTTTCATGACGTGTGTTGACCCACCTTTGAAACCCTGATGCCCTGGCCAAATTTACTTCCAGGACATTATTCAATCGTCATTTCTAACATATTACCCCTTACCAGATTATACAACACACTTACCACTTCTCTGTGATAGTCCCAAGTATGGTGAACACTCTGGTGTGAAATGGTAACCGTCTTCATACCCACCATTGATATACTGAACATGTTTCACAAAGTGTTGAATCTTCTCTCATGTATGTAGTGATGAGTACCCAATACTACCTATAAGTATGTCTAAGCTCTGAGTGAACTCTCAAATCATGTTAAACTGCAAAAAGTTTACCTATTTTAAAGTGACAGACCTATGAACATTTATAACTGAGATACCAACATATATAACTGCTGAAAAGATACTATAAAATAAAATAAAATGTTATTTGTCACAAAGTACAACTGCTGTGGAATTTACCGTTTAATGCTTGTTACAATCCCGTCCCAACAATGCAAAGTTTAAAATAAAAATAAAAAATAAATAAAAATAAAAAATGAGGAATAAAATAAAATATGCTGGAGTCTTTGGCAAATTTTCGGGCCTTCCTCTGACACCGTCTGCCTAGTTAAATAAAGGCAAAAGATAAAAAAATACAGGACCTGGAAGGCAGGGAGCACCACCCTCTGTAGCGCTATGCGGTTAAGGGCGGTGCTGTTGCCATACCAGGCGGTGATGCAGCCTGCCAAGATGCTCTCGATGGTGCAGCTGTAGAACGTTTTGAGGATCCAAGGGCCCATGCCAAATCTTTTCAGCCTCCTGGGGGGGGTAGGGGTGCTGCCGTTCCCTCTTCAAGACTGTGCGGGTGTGTGTGGACCATTTTAGGTCCTTAGTGATGGTGACTACAGCTCAGTGTTCAACACCATAGTCCCCACCAAGCTCATTACCAAGCTGCAACTGGATCCTGGACTTCCTGACAGGCCGGCCCCAGGTGGCCCCAGCCTTTCAAAGCATTTCATAGTTACAGATGTGAGTGCTACAGGGCGATAGTCATTTAGACAGTATACCTTGGCGCTCTTGGGAACAGGTACAATGGAGGTCAGTTTGAAACATGTTGGGATTACAGACTGGGACAAGGATAGATTGAAAATGTCTGTAAAGACGCTTGCCAGCTGGTCTGCGCATGCTTTAAGAACGTGCCCTGGTATTCCATCTTATGATTGTTAACCTGTTTAAATGTTTTGCTCACATCGACCACAGAGAGCGAGATCACACAGTCATCTCGAAAAACATGGGCTTTCACAAGGCGGTGCTCCTAGTGGCTGTGGACTTTAATACTATAAACTGAAATACGTTTTACCTCATTTCTACCAGCATGTCACGTGCAATTAGAAGAAAAACTCTACACACAGAGACACGTACGACGCTCGCCCTCGCCCTCCATTTGGCAAATCTGACCATAACTGTATCCTACTGATTCCTGCTTACAAGCAAAAACTCAAACAGGAAGCAGACCCCCATAGTCCCTGTGCCCAAGAACGCCAAGGTAACCTGCGTAAAGGCTGGCGCACAATTGGCCCAGTGTCGTCCGGGTTAGGGGAGGGTTTGGCCGGCAGGGATGTCCTCCCATCGCGCACTAGCAACTCCTGTGGCGGACTGGGCGCAGTGCACGCTGACACAGTCGCCAGGTGCACAGTGTTTCCTCCGACACGTTGGTGCGGCTGGCTTCCGGGTTAAGTGGCGATTGTGTCAAGAAGCAGTGCGGCTTGGTTGGGTTGTGTTTCGGAGGAAGCACGGCTCTCGGCCTTTGCCTCTCCCGAGGCCGTACGGGAGTTGCAGCAATGAGACAAGACTGTAACTACCAATTGGACACCATGAAATTGGGGAGATAACAGGGTAAAAAAATATAGAATAAACAAAATAAAATGTTTGCCAATGACACAACAGTGGTAGGCCTGATCACCGACAACGATGAGACAGTCTATAGGGAGGAGGTCAGAGACCTGGTCGGGTGGTGCCAGGACAACAACCTCTCCCTCAACGTGATCAAGACTAAGGAGATGATTGTGGACTACAGGAAAAGGAGGACCGAGCACGCCCCCATTCTCATCGATGGGGCTGTAGTGGAGCAGGTTGACAGCTTGAAGCTCCTTGATGTCCACATCAACAACAAACGTTCATGGTCCAAATACACCAAGACAGTGGTGAAGAGGGCACGACAAAGCCTATACCCCCTCAGGAGACTGAAAAGTTTTGGCATGGGTCCTCAGATACTCAAAAAGTTATACAGCTACACGATCAACAGCATCCTGACTGGTTGCATCACTGCCTGGTATGGCAACTGCTCGGGCTCCGACCACAAGGCACTACAGAGGGTAGTGCGTACAGCCCAGTACCTCACTGGGGCCAAGCTTCCTGCTGTCCAGGACCTCTATACCAGGCGGTGTCAGAGGAAGGCCCTAGAGATTGTCAAAGACTCCAGTCACCCAAGTCATAGACTCTTCTCTCTGCTACCACACGGCAAGCTGTACGGGAGCGCCAAGTCTAGGTCCAAAAGACTTCTTAACAGCTTCTACCCCCAAGACATAAGACAAGCCATCTGACTCCTGAACATCTAATCAAATGGTTACCCAGACTTTTTGCATTGCCCCCCAACCCCCCCTCCTTTACACTGCTGTTCTCTCTGTTTATTGTCTATGCATAGTCACTTTAACTCTACCTACATGTCCATATTACATAGATTACTTCAACTAACCGGTGCCCCCGCACATTGACTCTGTACCGTTGCCGCCCTGTATATAGCCTCCACATTGACTCTGTACCGTTGCCCCCCTATATATAGCCTCCACATTGACTCTGTACCGGTACCCCATGTATATAGCCACCACATTGACTCTGTACCGGTACCCCCTGTATATAGCCTCCACATTGACTCTGTACCGTTGCCCCCTGTATATAGCCTCCACATTGACTCTGTACCGNATTTATTTTTGCCCTATCCAGATTGTCACTCCTTCGTCATGACCGGGATCACCGTTTCTGACTCACTAATATGAAGAAAAAAAAATCAGCAATTTTTTTTGAAAATGACCGAATTTATTTATTTTTGCCCTATCCAGATTGTCACTCCTTCGTCATGACCGGGATCACCGTTTCTGACTCACGAATAATAAGAAAAAAAAATCTGAATTATTTTTGAAAATACCGAATTTATTTATTTTTGTCCTATCCAGAATGTCACTAATTCGGCATGACCGGGGTCACCGTTTCTGAGTCACGAATATTAAGAAAAAAAATAAGCAATTTTTTTTGAAAATGACCGAATTTATTTATTTTTTTCCTATCCAGAATGTCACTAATTCGGCATGACCGGGGTCACCGTTTCTGAGTCACGAATATTAAGAAAAAAAAATCTGCAATTTTTTTGAAAATGACCGAATTTATTTATTTTTGCCCTATCCAGAATGTCACTAATTCGGCATGACCGGCGTCACCGTTTCTGAGTCACGAATATTCAGAAAAAAAAATCTGCAATTTTTTTGAAAATGACCGAATT
>QNTS01003703.1:0-121903 GCA_003317085.1 Hucho hucho | reverse complement strand
CAGGCAGGTGTGAGTGCATCTGCACGCACAGTGAGGCGAAGACTTTTGGAGGATGGCCTGGTGTCAAGAAGGGCAGCAAAGAAGCCACTTCTCTCCAGGAAAAACATCAGGGACAGACTGATATTCTGCAAAAAGTACAGGGATTGGACTGCTGAGGACTGGGGTAAAGTCATTTTCTCTGATGAATCCCCTTTCCGATTGTTTGGGCCATCCGGAAAAAAGCTTGTCCGGAGAAGACAAGGTGAGCGCTACCATCAGTCCTGTGTCATGCCAACAGTAAAGCATCCTGAGGCCATTCATGTGTGGGGTTGCTTCTCAGCCAAGGGAGTGGGCTCACTCACAATTTTGTATAAGAACACAGCCATGAATAAAGAATGGTACCAACACATCCTCCGAGATCAACTTCTCCCAACCATCCAGGAACAGTTTGGTGACGAACAATGCCTTTTCCAGCATGACGGAGCACCTTTCCATAAGGCAAAAGTGATAACTAAGTGGCTCGGGGAACAAAACATCAATATTTTGGTTCCATGGCCAGGAAACTCCCCAGACCTTAATCCCATTGAGAACTTGTGGCCCAGAAGTTAATTGACAGCATGCCATGGCGGATTGCAGAGGTCTTGAAAAAGAAGGGTCAACACTGCAAATATTGACTCTTTGCATCAACTTCATGTAATTGTCAATAAAAGCCTTTGACACTTATGAAATGCTTGTAATTATACATCAGTATTCCATAGTAACATCTTACAAAAATATCTAAAGACACTGAAGCAGCAACATTTGTGGAAATTTAATATTTGTGTCTTTCTCAAAACGTTTGGTCACGACTGTAGATATTCCATTAAAAATCTGCCGTTTCCAGCATATATATATATATATATATATATATACATACATACATACATACATACATACAGTTGAAGTCGGAACTTTACATACACCTTATCCAAGTACATATAAACTCAGATTTTCACAATTCCTGACATTTAATCCTAGTAACAATTCCCTGTCTTAGGTCAGTTAGGATCACCACTTTATTTTAAAATGTCAGAATAATAGTAGAGAGAGTGATTTATTTCAGATGTTATACCTTTCATCACATTCTCAGTGGGTCAGAAGTTTACATATACTCAATTAGTATTTGGTAGCATTGCCTTTAAATTGTTTAACATGGATCAAATGTTTCGGGTAGCCTTCCACAAGCTTCCCACAATAAGTTGTGTGAATTTTGGCCCATTCCTCCTGGCAGAGCTGGTGTAACTGAGTCAGGTTTGTAGGCCTCCTTGCTCGCACACGCTGTTTCAGTTCTGCCCACACATTCTCTATAGGATTGAGGTCAGGGCTTTGTGATGGCCACTCCAATACCTTGACTTTGTTGTCCTTAAGCCATTTTGCCACAACTTTGGAAGTATGCTTGGGGTCATTGTCCATTTGGAAGACCCATTTGCAACCAAACTTTTTAATTTCCTGACTGATGTCTTGAGATGTTGCTTCAATATATCCACATAATTTTCCTCCCTCATGATTCCTTCTATTTTGTGAAGTGCACCAGTCCCTGCTGCAACAAAGCACCCCCACAACATGATGCTGCCACCCCCGTGCTTCACGGTTGGGATGGTGTTCTTCGGCTTGCAAGCCTCCCCCTTTTTCCTCCAAACATGACGATGGTCATTATGGCCAAACAGTTCTATTTTTGTTTCATCAGACCAGAGAACATTTCTCCAAAAAGTACGTTCTTTGTCCCCATGTGCAGTTTCAAACCGTAGTCTGGCTTTTTTATGGCGGTTTTGGAGCAGTGGCTTCTTCCTTGCTGAGCGGCCTTTCAGGTTATGTCGATATAGGACTCGTTTTACTGTGGATATAGATACTTTTGTACCTGTTTCCTCCAGCATCTTCACAAGGTCCTTTGCTGTTGTTCTGTGATTGATTTGCACTTTTCGCACAAAGTACGTTCATCTCTAGCAGACAGAACGCGTCTCCTTCCTGAGCTGTATGAAGGCTGCATGGTCCCATGGTGTTTATACTTGCGTACTATTGTTTGTACCAATGAATGTGGTACCTTCAGGCGTTTGGAAATTGCTCCCAAGGATGAACCAGACTAGAGGTCTACAATTTTTTTTCTGAGGTCTTGGCTGATATCTTTTGATTTTCCCATGATGTCAAGCAAAGAGGCACTGAGTTTGAAGGTAAGCCTTGAAATACATCCACAGGTACACCTCCAATTGACTCAAATGATGTCAATTAGCCAAACAGAAGCTTCTAAACCCATGGCATAATTTTCTGGATTTTTCCAAGCTGTTTAAAGGCACCGTCAACTTAGTGTATGCAATCTTCTGACCCACTGGAATTGTGATACAGTGAATTATAAGTGAAATAATCTGTCTGTAAACAATTGTTGGAAAAATTACTTGTCATGCACAAAGTAGATATCCTAACTGACTTGCCAAAACTATAGTTTGTTAACAAGACATTTGTGAAGTGGTTGAAAAACGAGTTTTAATAACTCCAACCTAAGTTTGTAAACTTCCGACTTCAACTGTGTGTATATATAATGGTGTGTAAAGACAGTATATGAATAGAAAAGGTGTGTACAGCTGTAGTTATATAGGATGAGCCATGACTAGAATACAGCATATACAGTGCATCAGAAAGTATTCATACCCCTTGATTTATTTCACACTTAGTTGTTACTTATTCCACAGTTAGTTGTTACAGCCATCTACACACCGTAACCTATAATGACAAAGTGAAAACATGTTTTTAGAAATACATTATCTAAGTATTCACACCCCTGAATCAATACATGTTAGAACCACCTTTCTACGTACGTCTTTAAGAGTTTTGCACACCTGGATTGTACAATATTTGCACATTATTCTTTAAAGAATTCTTCAAGTTCTGTCAAGTTGGTTGTTGATCAATGCTAGACAGCCATTTACAAGTCTTGCCATAGATTTTCAAGCAGATTTAAGTCAAAACTGCGACTTGGCCACTCAGGAACATTCAATGTTGTCTTGGTAAGCAACTCCAGTGTATATTTGGCCTTGTGTTTTAGGTTATTGTCCTGCTGAAAGGTGAATTTGTCTCCCAGTGTCTGTTGGAAAGCAAACAGAACCAGGTTTTCTTCTAGGATTTTACCTGTGCGTAGCTTTATTTTGTTTATTTTTATACCCCCCCAAAACTCCCTAGTCCTTGCCAATGACAAGCATACCCACAACATGATGCAGCCACCACCATGCTTGAAAATATTAAGAGTGGTACTCAGTGATGTGTTGTTTTAGATTTGCCCCGTATTCAGGAAGTTAATTTCTTTGCCACATTTTTTTGCAGTTTTACTTTAGTGCCTTACTGCAAATAGGATGCATGTTTTGGAATATTTGTATTCTTTGCAAGGCATTAGAAAACCTCCCAGTCTTTGTGGTTAAATCTGTATTTGAAATTTGCTGCTAGACTGAGGGACCTTACAGATAATTGTATGTGTGGGGTACAGAGATGAGGTAGTCATAACAAAATTATGTTAAACAATATTATTGCACATAGTGAGTCTATGCAACTCATAATGTGACTTGTTAAGCAAACGTTTACTCCAGAACTAAATTAGGCTTGCCATAACAAAGGGGTTTTGAATAGTTATTGACTGAAGACATTGCAGCTTTTCGTTTTTTATTAATTTGTAAAAAATCGCTAAAAACATAATTCCACTTTGACATTATGGGGTATTGTGTGTAGGCCAATGACGCACAATCTCAATTTAATAAATTTTTAATTCAGGTTGTAACACAACAAAATGTGTAAAAAGTCAAAGGGTGTGAATACTTTCTGAAGGCACTGCACATATAAAGTGGGTAAAACAGTACTTAAACATTATTAAAGTGACCAGTGTTCAATGACTGTACATAGGGCAGCAGTCTCTAAGTTGCAGGGCAGAGTACCGGGTAAAATGTAATTAAATGTGGTCAAAGTTGACCTATGTTGCATTCACTGGAAACGATAAACGTTTGAGATTGATATTTAAAAGCTTACAAACAGGGTTGTCAAACTGTTTTATAATTGATTGATTTATGTAATTATCATCTGAGGTTTTGGTGTTGTGCCCACCATCTGTTGAGACACAACATGTTCTTGAATACAGGGTGGGTGTCATGTCTTGGCTGATAAATGTATAAAAAAAATTTAAATGTAGACTTTCAAATGGTACCACAAACATGGTTGGAGGTCCACACATTAGAGAATGTTGACTTGAATGGGAATATAAGTTGGTTTAAATAACACTGTCAATCCTCTATAGGAAATCATAGAAATATAGATAATAGAATAGACATGACCAGTTAAGTTGACCTTTGACGGTGGGTGGACCGGCGGCCGTCTTTGTGGTAGTAATTAGAAATACAAATTTTATTTCAATTTCAATGGTGTACCAGTTAAATTGCAGTGGTCTGAAGGGATATGTCATTCTATGAATTCAATTTCTATGATTTAAATGACACCCACTCTGTATTCAATAGCATGTTGTGTCTCAACCAAAGGCGGGCACAACACACAAACTTCAGATGATGTAAAGTAGGATCTAAGCAACAACAAATAATAATTTATTTAGGTTTTTTTTCTCCAAGAAATTATAAAATAGTTTGACAACCCTGTTTGTAAGCTTTTAAAATGATATCAAACTCAACCGTTTATCATTTGAGGTGATAAAGACATGGATGTGTCATAGGGCCGGGACGATACCAGTATCGCAATATTGCAAAACTCATTGGTCCTTGGCACAAGCTAAAGCTTGGAAAATAAATACATGTGACTCTGGATGACAACATAATGACGTTTGTTTCCAACACTAGGGCTGTTTTCCTAAAGAAGTTAAATCCACTTTGAGTTTTTTCCCTTGCCGCGATACTAACAAGTTGTTAGTATCGCGATACTGGTATCGTCCCTAACCTAATGTCTCTTGGTGTGGTGGGGTATGCAAAATGGGTCAACTTTGAGCACCTCTGTCTCCTGAATGTTTTGGCATTCAGGTCCAAAAAGTCACTTTATGACCACTTATTCCATGGGCAAACATGTATGGAAAGTTTTGTATAAATCAGAAGGGATGTGGTCAAAAAGTGATTGAACTCATGGATTTACCCTCTACTCTAGTGCCTAACTCATATGGATTTACCCTCTACTCTAGTGCCTTTGATTTTTGTGCAATTCCATGGATGTTTGAGTTACATGCGTTATCAGGAATTGAACATATACAGCAGTGGCAGTTGACACACAATACAAATACGGTATATTGTCGCCGTTGACGTCTGGACAAATGTTGCTCCTCAAAATCATATAGTTGTGGTTTTGCACTTTTTAGTTTGATACCACTTTACAACAAGTGCCCTAATACCTGTGTATTTATTTACATAGTAGTTACACGGGCACGTGGGCCTATAGTGTAATTACAGTATGATGTTATAAAGTTGGACACGTTGACACCTGATTCATTGTATTGCAGATTATATGTGACTATTTCTACTGTAAGACCTACAGTTAGTACAATACTAAAATAGACCATGTGGCATATGTTAAGGAACACTGAGAAAGAGCAATGGGTTATGCAATGGTTAACAACAAACCCACTGTACTTACTTTGTCGACAAAAACCCACACAGCGTTTTTGGATGTAATAGCCTATACTGTACATAGGCTATGTGGTCGTTGTGGCACACAGACAGTTATTTTTGTTTCTTTTTCTGTTCTTTCAGATTTCCACAGGGCTCCTGTAAACAACTGAAGAGAGATGGACTCACATGGATGGAAATACTGGAGAGAAACTGCAAATGAAAAACAAGAAGATGCTGATTAAATGGAAACCTTACTTTTGGACATTGGTATGGGAGACGGTTAATTTGAATAATGATAAAAAGAAAATAAGGTAAGACAGAAACATTTTGGAGATATAGAAGAGCACCAAGATAAACACTGTTGAAGAAGAACTAAAGTTGGGGGAAACTGGGGACCAAAGACTTTTCTACAATCCAACTACATACGTGAAAAAATCTAAGAGAATGACAAAAAATGAGAATTTCAAAAATTATTAATCTCAACAAGAACACACAAATGTCAGTGGATTTTTTTTCCCCTTTTGGTTTGAGACATTTATTGGATGAAAGTATTGGCTAGCATTTCTAAGGATGTTTCTACACAGGTACTAGCCAAATACATGCAAACCTACATGAGGGAAGCATTATTGTTTCACATAGGCTACTCCTGCCAGAACTGAATAATTTCTGCAATGGCAGTCCAGCAGTCTAAAAGGCAGTGACTCAGTTACTCTTGAAAAGTTTTTGCACATGGGACACCATTGAATCCCACTGCAATTTTATCTTAACTCTGTTTGCCTGCGCTCTTATACAGTGGAAAGGACTTTGAGGCCTATTATTTCAAGTGCTGTTGTCTCTCTTGCACTTGATATTTTCACATTTAGTGCCAAACTGCAACATCTGTATCATATCCTTTTAACACTGAAATCGCTACTACATTTACAGAAAAAGAAATGCTATTTTGTTAACTATTACAACTATATTGGAGTTACTCTACATCATCAGCAGATTTCAGAAGTTCTTTGGAGATGCATCTAATTGAAAATTACTGGTCATTTTCTGCTCAAGACTCAGTATTTGCTTAATCTTCAATTGCTACTACAAGTGTGATAAAACATTTGTGATAAAGTCACTTGCTTCAACTCTTCTGGACTTTGTTGGACTCTCCACCATCATTTACCTGCAAGCCTACCAAGTCAACTGACACAGTAACTGCCATTACGGAACAAAAAACATTCCCTCAAACAATTCATAAAAATCCATCAAAACATGCAGAATTTCCCCAACAGTCCAGCACCTCCAGCTCTTCCTCCTGGATTTACTAGTAGGGGTGGAGGTGGCTCCTCTTACCCACCACAGTCAACAGATCCCCAGATATCCCCAAGGATGACAGATGACTACACTGGGATGCAACAGCAAACACCCCCAAACCCTCAAAGTCACAGTCGACAACTACTTCATCGAGGGCACCACCACCCTAGTCAGGCTGGCCATATGCTTTCTTATGATGCAAGAAATAGAGCTGGGGAATCATCACATGGTAATATTCACAGTGGCAGTAGTAGCAACCCTTACCAAAAGGAAACAATGGATTATTATTTTGCAATGGGTGGAAAGGACAGACATAGAAGAGGAGGTATGGCATATGGAGCAGGTTTTGGGTACTCTAATATGGATGGACATATACCTCAGCAGTACAGACAAGCTGGAACTAGCTCCGGATTGTCCTCCGGGATGATGTCTCCCTATCCTTTGGACTATGGTTCGACGTCCGGCTCAGGTGGTAGTAGCAGTGGCAGCAGTGGTGCTGGAGCATTTTCCCCCTCCCATCAGTACAAAATGGGTCAGAACCCTGCAATGCAGCCAGCATCAGGGCCTCAGATGCAGCACCGCCAACATGGACCGAATTACCCTGCCCATCAATCTCTGCAACATGGACAGCAGCATAGGACTTATCCCATCTCTGGACACAGAATGCCTCCACAGTTCTCACACTACTCCCCACAGGGTAGTGCATCCACAGGGTCATCAGGAATGTACAGCTCCCCACCACAGAGATATCATGATGGGGCCAGCAGTGGTGGTGGATTTGAACCTAAAGTCAACAACTCTCCTAATATGAACTCTAATTCAAACTCAATTTCAAGTTCAGCTACAACAAACAATGTTGGATCACTGGAGAATGTTACACAAAGTTACCACTCTTCAAGTTATCCCTCATACTCCCCACAAACTCATTCACTCCACAAACAAGCCACCCTCCAGCACCGCAATTCTCAGCACAATTTAGGAATAGGTTATGACAACTCTGTCAAAATGCAGCATCATGCCCCTCCACCAGGTTCTGTATACTCTAAACATCACCAATCCACCAATCCCGGAATGCCTCAACAACTGTGTCAAGAAATTGCCAAATCGCCAATGCACTCTCAACCCCAACAGGGCCAGATTAACTTCAGCCCTATATCTAACCCCTCTCCAGCTGCCTCTGCAGTGCCGTCTCCCAGTTGTAGCTCCTCACCTTCCCCGTTGATGGGTGTCTCAGAAGGTCATGGAAACCCTTCATGTCCCCCACATGTTCCATCACATCCTCCTCCCCCAAATCCTCGTAGTTGCCGTGGTCGGTTATTGCACACTATGCCTCAGTTGAGTCCCACACCCAACTCCAACAGCAGCATCAGTAGTTGTGGCAGCAGTGGCAGTAACAAAGCTACTGGTCTGAATACAAGTGCTGGAGGTGGTCACTCAGTCTCAAACCGAAGCAGAATGGCTGCAGGTACAGGAAAAGGATCACATGAAGAAGGGTCATCCTCATCTGTCTATTCATCTTCTCCTCTTGACAAACTCATGCAAGATCCTGGCTTGAACAGTCTAAATGCGTTGACATCACAGGTAGCAAATTTACCCAATACAGTGCAACATATGCTTCTCACTGACACTTTAATGTCACATAGAAGGGGGAAAGATGGACAAAGTCAAATGTTGCAGGCATTACAAGTCATTCCCTCTACTCAACCAAGGAGTCGAAGTGTGAGTGCTGCCTCAAGCAGTGGGATAGGTGGTGGTGAAGGTGCTAGCTCTGAGGCTGGAGGTGATGAAGATTCCTTTCTGGTGTCCGAAAGAGTATCATCAAGGGCCAAAGAGGAACGAGATGAGCAGATTTCTGAGGGGGGAAAATCTAGAATGCGGCAGATGAGTGGCGCAAGCAGTGGATCGGAACCAACTGGCTACAATCCTCCTCCATCTCAGAGTCAAATGTCCATGAGTTCAAGTAAAAACCAATCCCATACTGGAAAGAGTGATCAGGGTTCACAAGGGAAGATGATGTTCACGGAATGTTCTACAAAACAATCTCTGAATCCATCAGATGTTTCTGAAAGAAAGACAGCTGAAACCCGGACACCTTCATCGTCATCTCCCTCTGCTCCTCAATCTGCTGAGCCTGGTCCAAGCGTACATTCTCGCCCTCCTGTTTCCTTTACTCCTTCATGCCCCATTCCCTCTCCTGCTCCTCAGTTCCACCCAAACTGTGTTTCAGAGCCTGGTGCCACTGATGTTAATACTAAAAATGGGCTTAGGAAAACAAGGGAAATTAAAGATGAAAGTGGAGTGATGATTGAAAAAATTGAAAAAGGCACCCATGGAGAGCAGACCCGAGAGGGACACATGCGACAAGATGGGCAGGACAAAGAAAATAAATTGGATCGATCTTCCTTGCGTAACAAAAAGGGTGATGAGAAGGACGGAAAACGATGTAAGACACGAGATTTGGACAACTCCAATCAAGATCAAAATATTGAGGAACAGCCAAATGCTGGTGGAGTGGGTGTTATTGTGTCAACTCGTTGTGAGGTAAATAATCCAGAAAAAGCTACACATGCACAAGACAACTGCATAGAGGAGAAACATTCAGACAGCTTCTTTAGAGAGTCTAGTCGTCATAATGTGGAGGAAGGAATGGATTTGAGTGTATATTCCTCTCATCATGAAGTTCCCCAGAAATCTAACTTTGGGCGGTCTGTCCCTCAAAATCATCCCCCCTCAGGTCCTCAAAAATATGGTTACCAAGAGTCACCACATGGTGCTGCCATGGGTTTGAAGAACAGAGGAAGACCTAGTCCAGGGAGTGTAACGGGATCAAATTCAAGGTATCAAGGCTTCCATCAGCCAAAGCCCAATTATGGCCCTGAACATACCAAGGATATTGCGGGTACTACAGTTGAGGGATCAGTGAGTAGAAGAGAAGGATCAGGAGCAAGAGGACATGATGATGATTCTCAAATCCAGCATACATTTCCAAGCCTCTTGCAGGAGGTTCTACAGGGTTATCACTTAGACCGGCGCTATGGGCGATCTGAACAGGCACTAACTGCCCATCTCCAGGCTCAAAATATGACTCGGCAACAGTACCAAACCAGGCATCCTTATGGCATGGCTGAAAGTATGAGAACCCAAACTGGAGTTGGAGTGGTCACTTCCCACCCCTCCCGAATGACCAGCCCTGGAAAGCCTCTTCAACTAAATCTTCGCCAGGGGCCTGGATCTGATTTTGTACCCAAATCACCTCAATCCTCCTTGAGATCTGAAGGAGTAGGTACTAAGGGATCTCACAGTGCTTCTTCAGATAAAAATAAAATGGCAACACCGCAGCGTCACCCGCCACAGTCTACAGAGTTTTTGTCTGGACCTCCACCAAAACACATCAATTTAGCCGACTACTCGTTACCTCACAGGAAACCCCCTTCAGGTCCGCCCAGCTCATCATCAGCTGTACAAGAACTCCTATTGCAGGAAATAGAGCCGCTAGCGGGCAGTGTTGGAACCATAGGTCAAATTGAGTCTCAAATGTTGACGTCCTCTCTTTTACCTCCATCTAAAGAGCGCCGCTCTGTTATATGTGATGTTTGTCCCAATCGTCGCAGTACACCAGAAAGAGATGGGGAACGTGAAAGAGAGCGGGGAAAAAGTCCAATTGGTGCCTCTGTGATCCAACTGCCATCAACAAATGATCTAGGGAACAGTAAGGAGATGGGAGATAAAAAAGAGGTTGGAATGAAGGTAGCATCCAAGGAGACTGCAGAGGCTGTCCATCATAGTGGTCTTACAACCAAGGAAACTGATGTTGAGCATCATAACAAGGCTTTACATCCATCTGTGGTTATGAATTCAGAGCCTCTTAGAAGAGGTAAGATTGATTTGACTACCACCATGCCCTCTCGGCATCTGCAGCAAACCTCTCACTATCCCTCTACCACCAACCCTCTGTCTCCACCATCAAGACGTCAGTCATACCCACATGGTGTAGATTTATCTACAGGGCATGCCAGTGGCTTTCCTGGTTCCAGGTTTGGTGATACAAGAGAGGGCAATATGATGCCACGTAACCCCCATTTTCACAATCCCTACCACTCACCCCAAGTTCAATTACAAAACCCACAATCTGCAAACAAATTACAAATGTATACTCACCTCCATGCTCATGACTTGGATGACAGACTTGATTGGGCAGCTACCATTAATAGACCCACCAAGGATATGATGCAGTCCAGTACTTCTCCAGGTAGACATAATCTCAGTCATTCAGAGCAGAGACAAAGGATGCAGTCTCCAACTGACATTTTGCACAATCGCCAACCGTTCGCTAAACAGCAAGTTCCTCATCAGAACACTTACTATGACATGAAAATGTGGGAGTCAACACACTCTGGTAGAGAGAGTGTAGGGATGTTGGAGGGGGACCCTTACCAGAGAAGTCAACAGCCACCTCCTGCTGCTCCTCTTGGGTCTGTTGCCCCCCAATTGGTTCCACCAGTCTCCAACATTCTTGAATCACCTGTCTCCCGAGTGGTTACAGAAGAAATCTTTAAATCACTCCATCCAACACCTAATTCCATGAAAACAGTTGGTCACAGTATTGGTGGCAATGTCAATTCCGTGATGCCACAGAGCCATCGACCAAATAAAACTGGGGGTTCTGGGGACACTAATCCATTAATGTTGAGGAGGAGAGTTCGATCTTTCATTTCCCCTATCCCTGCCAAGCGGCAGCATCAGGATGTATCACAGCAAAGGAGTGCCCCTAGTTCATATCACTCACCTTTGGCCTACTCTGAATCCAGCCTCCAAAATGACGATGACTCATCCAGTTCAGATATAACTACACTTGGTTCGCCTAATACTCCTTGTCCCACACCTGGACAAAGCATTTATTCACAATCCTCCTCCCCTGTTCAGGGTAAAAAGAGTCTGCCTCCAAGAAAAGGGAGAGGTTTGAAACTGGAGGCTATTGTTCAGAAAATTACACCAAATGTGAAGAAATCTAACAGCGACCATGCCGATGTTGACTCAAATGATTTTGCTGGATTTTCTCACACTGAAATGTCACAGTTTACTGACACACAGGACGAAGAGGAATGTTTACCTTATCTAGATGAAAGTCTCTCATTAAGTGACATTATGCCCTACAGAGGGGTTGATGAGACTGGACCGTTACCTCCCACCGCATACCCCTGTGATCCTCACCAGACATCACAAGTTCATAAACGTGGCACCACACGAACTGTTACTAGACCTTTGCAGCCAGACTTTGACTTTGGGTTAGGGACTGCAGCATCTAGTACTGGTGATAGAGATAAAGAGATACCCGCTGACTTCACCTTGTTAGGACCCTTACCCCCACCTCCACCACTACCTTGTCCAGTACAGGGCTCCCCCCCACCTTCTTCATCTGCCTTGTCTGATATTCAACATTTCACTAATACTTACCAGCAACTTGAGACTCGAAGAGGTGAACAGTCTGCTGCTAACCTTCTGAGACAAAAACTTGAAGAAACTGGGATTGGATTTGATGATTACAGTAGCAGTGACTATTATGGAACGACCCCACCACACCACAGTCAGGCTCAAGGGCACTTGCTAAGACAGCCACATCAAACTTCTCCAAGGTCATCTTTGGCAATGACCGGGTCCCCACAAGATTCCAAACAATCAGACAATGCTGTACCCAAAGGCTATTTCCCATCAGGCAAGAAGAAGGGAAGGCCTGTTGGAAGTGTGAATAAGCAAAAACGTGCTCAAGCCATCCAGGCACAAAATGTGAGCCCAAGTGCTCTGTCTGGCCCACCCATTCAATCTCCTGCAACTGTTAGCCCACAGGTAGCCCCAAGCCCTAGCACTACAGCCTCTGCCCCATCAGTCACTCCTCCGACAGATCAGAAAATGACTCCTCTTGAAATTCCACCAGTCTTGACCCAAGCAGTAAAAGTGGATGCTGAAAGTGAGGACACTCAACCAGAGACTGAGGTGAAATCAGTCTGCCAGAAACAAGGGGGGGTGAAAGACGAGAGTGAGGTAGTGGGATCAAGAGGCAGGCAGAGGAGGAGGAGAAGAGGAGTAGCAGCAGCAGCGGCCAAAGATGACCTGGAAGCGGCTACAAGAGCAGGGGAACATTTTGATAACGACAGAGTTTTTCATGATAATAGCAAGTGTGCCTTTGCTCCGTACATACATGTGGAGAGGAAAGTAGCTGAGATAGGAGCCGTGTGCACAATTGTGAATGGTGAAGAGGAAAAGATGAAGGGAGAGCGTGGAGCAGTTGGAGGGAAAGCAAGCAGTAGTGGTATTGAAGCTCTTTTGACCTCAGCTCTTTTGTCTCAACTGCCTAGAAGAGACCGAGAAATTGAGAGGGTCAAAGAAAAGAGGGAACTGGAGGATGTAGACTCTGCCCTCCAGACAGGAAAGGCTCTACCTTCATCTGAGTACCTTCTACCAGGCCCTGTGATTACTGAATCCATTCATTCTGGCCGTCTTCTCTGCTGCCTGTGCCAGAAATGGGCCAATTACAAAAACCTTGGGGATCTCTATGGACCTTACTACCCTCCTGAATATGCTACAAGGCTTCCCAAGAATCAACCCCAGATTCGACAGAGTCTTGTAACTACTGGGATGAGTAGAAATGTGCAAAATCTAGACACCATTTCAAATGTGTTGACCACCCAGGGCTGTGAACTTCAAGATGTGCCAACTATCAAGTCCTCAACTTATAGTGATTGCATGTTCAGTCAAGAGACAAATACAACTTACCCTGCCACTGCTGTTGGCACTGCCTCTCCAGCAGGTGGAGGGGAGATGCTTTATCTGGCCAGCAAACTTGCTAAAACCACCACCAACAAGACAACAGTTCTTAATTGGGACATGCCTCCAGAGTTAAAACCAATTACTGAGCTAAGGAAACAACCCGAACTTCAGAATGAGCCCACTTACAGTCAGCAAAACCAACCATGCCAGCAACAGCAGACAGAAGACACTCAACAAAGGCCACAACACAGAAAGCTGACCTCGCACCCGAGATTTAAAAGGAGACAGAAATCCAGTGAGGGTTCCCCAAGAATGGTGCCATCCAACAGCAAAGCCTCATTGCCATTCCAGCCTCCTCCCCCAACCTTAGACTCCCTTGGGCCTTTGGCACAGCTGGCCCAACTTCCTCAGATGCCTATAGACCCAGAGGAGCTGTGGGTGCATGAGGCATGCATGGTCTGGACCAGTGGGGTTTACCTGGTCAATGGAAGACTGTATGGCCTACAGGAGGCACTAGATGGTGCCAGAGACACAGTGAGTAATCTTTTTTTGTTGATGTCTATACAGTATACAATGTAATGATATTGGTTACTATATATATAAAATTAAAAATTCAGCTCAATATACCTAAAGCAGTTCTCAGAAGTCCACAGTTTTAAGTTTAATCAATTTTTGCACTCTTCTGTTATTCTCTATGTTATGTCTGTCTTCAGGTCTGCTCATATTGTGAAATGGTTGGCTCAACCCTCGGCTGTTACAGCAAAGGCTGCACACTGAGATATCACTACCCGTGTGCTATGGATGCAGGTAAGAGCAGCAAAACGTTTCCTTATTACCGAATGTAATATCTCATTACTCATATGCTGTGCCCTAAACCTTACCTCCCACTGCCTAAGGTAACTATAACAAGAGTAGCCAATTATTTTGAGTGTTACAATTTTCTGAGTTGATGGTTATGTTATGTCATTTGTATCACTTTTCCTTCACCTCTCCTCAGACTGCTCTCTGAATGAAGATAACTTTTCACTACGATGTCCGAAGCACAAGGTAAAAAGGGAGAGGTTGGTTATTATATAATTCCTAGGGAAACCAAATATTTGTGACTCTTCATTGTGTTAATATATTTTAAAGTCCTTTTATCTCATGTGCCACTATAGTTATTAAGAAACTAAATTATGCCACTATAGTTAAGAAACTAATTACCACTTGAATTACCTTTTCTCCTTTGTACCTCCCCCCACCCCTTCTTATATTCTGCAGTTTCCCCAGAGCAGCCAGCCAGCTAAATCTGTGTACCTTGAGCAGTCTGAGAGAGGCTGAGAGAGACACTGAGGAGGAAGAGACGCAGGAGTATAGGATCGGTAAGTTTTTAAACGGCAGTGGTGCGACTTTGCGAGAGGGCACCGAAATGAATGTTACAAAGCTCTGAAGGATTTGAAAATACTAATATTTGTTTGGTATGAGACTGAGCACCCTGTTTTATTTGTTTGTGTTCATATCCTCCCAAATTATCCTCAAATTATCAAATTGTTAAACCAAAAAAAGTGTCTGTCAAAGATGAAGCCCAATATTTATTAGCCCAGGGCTGCCTGTTATTATCATAAGCTTCAAGGTAACATAATGTAAAAAAATAAGTATTCTGCTCATCATAGATTTGGAAATGCCCACTGTTTCCACCACACACAGGGTTGTGTAATCCACGGTGTCAATACACATTTGCTTTTTGTATCCTTTCCTAGGTATGCTTGGACGATGAAGATTGTCAGTGAAACAAACAGCCCTAACGGGATGGGACGTGCATCTTTTGACAGATGGACTATGATGACGGAGAAAAAAAGAGGATTGTAACATTTCTGAACAGGAATTAACTTTAAAACATTTAAGAAAAAGAAAAACTCCTTACTTTAAAAAGAAAAACAGATCAAAGCAACTCTGAGGAAGACTAAAAAGGAAGACCAAGGTGGGACAGAACGAGACATTGCGAGTGACGGAACAGAAAGGAACTTCCTCTTAAAAGAAACAGTCTCTCTTGGCAAACTTTGCATTTCTGGAAATACCCTCAAACTCTTCTTTCCATCATGGCTCTAGTCATTTTATCTATCATGTTTTTTTGTCGAAATGTTATGAATCAGAGTATTGGGAACAACCTACCCAGAGGACTGTAAGAGAGCGTTGGGGTGAAAAGTTGACATTATAGGAGACGCAATGTATCTACTTCATGTAGTATTTTATCATAACCTTCATAATCATTATTTTAGTTATCATTATTATTTTGTATCTGGATCAGTATTTACTGAAATAGATGTATATCCATTTATATTTTGTCGACATGTATCAAACATGGGATATTTTATCATTCCTGGAGAGGGAGGTGCCAGAATGACATCATTTGGGATGTCAAGGCCGAGTTGCCACAAAGACATTATTGCCTTGGAGAATGGACATTTGTTGCCTTTCAAAGTGTGTATGTATAAGAGTGAATGTGTGTGAAAATGTGGATTTGAGTGTCCATTTTTGGTCCTTTGAAAAGTGTTCTTATTTTTCATCCTTGGGATTTTTACGGTACAGATAGTATTCATGGAAATCGAATGGACATGATCTTATTTTTCGAACAAAATATTCATAATGTGCTGAGAGAACAATTGAACCCTGACAGGAGGAGATCACAATATTGACTAATGCATGCCTGCCATCTTTGACCATGTTGATTGGGAGAAGACGTCACTTGACAGGTAAACCAAGTGGACCTTGTTCAGTATATGGGTGGGGTTTTATGTGAAAAGAAAGTCACATTTGGCTGACAAAATTCTAACGAGCATTACCAAAACCTTTTGGAATCTAGAGGGTTTTTGGAATGACTGGGACTGGGAGACCCCACCTTTACTGTGGAACGAGGAGTCAGTGTAGCCCGAGTACTTTAATAGGTTCATTTCTCAATGACACTTAATATATGGATCAAGAGATGCTAAATGCATTCAAAAGAAGCGTTGCCATAAACTGAACAAGTGAGTCGTACGTGGTGTTGTCTATCATTTTTTATTATTGTACTTGTAAAAAAAATTTGAACTGAAAGAAAACAAGTATGATATTGAAAACATGCTGTATTATGAACCTGTCAATATGTATATGAACTATGAATACACTTACTAAATGCTTCAAAGAATGCTATCCTTTTGAATATTTCACATTGTACTGTTGTGCTTTTAAGCCATTCATTGTTTTTTTCAAACTTAATTTGTTTTTATTGGAGAGGAAGATCCTTTCTGGGTTCTCTCAGCCAAATCATCAAATCAAATTTATTTATAAAGCCCTTCTTACATCAGCTGATGTCACAGAGTGCTGTACAGAAACCCAGCCTAAAACCCCAAACAGCAAGCAATGCAGGTGTAAACACATGGTGGCTAGGAAAAACTCCCTAGAAAGGCCAAAACCTAGGAAGAAACCTAGAGGAACCAGGCTGTGAGGGGTGGCCAGTCCTCTTCTGGCTGTGCCGGGTGCAGATTATAACAGAACATGGACAAGATTTTAAAATGTTCATAAAACAGGCAGAACAGTTGAAACTGGAGAAGCAGCACGGCCAGGTGGACTCGGGACATCAAGGAGTCATCAGGCCAGGTAGGCCTTGAGGAATGGTCCTAGTGCTGAGAGAGAGAGAGAGAGAGAGAGAGAGGAAATACTCCAGATATAACAGACGGACCCTAGCCCCCCGACACATAAACTACTGCAGCATAAATACTGGGGGCTGAGACAGGAGGGGTCTGGAGACACTGTGGCCCTGTCCGACGATACCCCCGGACAGGGCCAAACAGGCAGGATATAACCCCACCCACTCTGCTGAAGCACAGCCCCCACACCAATAGTCTCTCATTTTATTCTGACACTCCTTTTCTTCTCAGTCTTTTTCTCTCTCACACGCACACACTCTTCTCACTCCTGCTGTGTCTTAAATTGTGTACTGCTGACAGTGAGCCTCAGGTTCACTGTATATTCAACTGAGGATTACATCTGGCCCCACATATCAGACCCAAGAGTGAGTGCGTTCAGTCAGTCAGAAATGCGTTCAGTCAGAAACCAAATGTCTGAAATGTGCTGAGAATTGTGCACTGTAGCTACATTTTGGTTGAAGCATGGTCGCCATATTGTCTTGGCAGTAACACCTTTTTTGAGTTATGAGTGTCTGTCCCTCTGCATGTCTCAGGCAAGTTCAGTAGGGATGCTAGTATGTGTTTTGACTTCATTATGGTGTTTTGAGTACTGTACTGTATGTTTCATCATGGATGTGTGTTGTGTAATTCAGTTTTTTCCTTAATGTCGATGAAGAGCTCCTCCTTGTGGTAGGAGCCAGCTCACCACTTTCCTGAAAACCCCAAGGGCTCGATTCAATCCGTTGCGCTGAAGATCCGCACTACATCATGATTGAAATTTAAAGGCAATGTTCCTGTGTTCACGGAGACTGCATTCACGGTGAACACTGCATATGTCAGCTCAAACAGAAATTACCTTTTTAAAGGCCCAATGCAGCCAGAAATTTTACATAAGCACAAACAGCTTATTTCTCTAAAATGTTTGGCACAGCATGTTTACGGGGCTCCCGAGTGGTGCAGCAGTCTAAGGCACTGCATCTCAGTGCTAGAGGTGTTACTACAGACCCTGGTTTGATTTCAGGCTGTATGACAGCCGGCCGTGATTGGGAGTCCCATAGGGCGGCGCACAATTGGCCCAGCGTTATCTTGGTTAAGGATTGGCCGGGGTAGGCCGTCATTGTAAATAAGAATTTGTTCTTAACTGAATTGCCTAGTTAAATATATATATACATACATACAGTTGAAGTCGGAAGTTTACATACACCTTAGCCAAATACATTTAAACTCAATTTTTCACAATTCCTGACATTTAATCCTAGTAAAAATTCCCTGTCTTAGGTCAGTTAGGATCAACACTTTATTTTAAGAATGTGAAATGTCAGAATAATAGTAGAGAAAGATTTATTTCAGCTTTTATTTCTTTCATCACATTCCCAGTGGGTCAGAAGTTTACATACACTCAATTAGTATTTGGTAGCATTGCCTTTAAATTGTTTAACTTGGGTCAAACGTTTCGGGTAGCCTTCCACAAGCTTCCCACAATCAGTTGTGTGAATTTTGGCCCATTCCTCCTGACAGAGCTGGTGTAACTGAGTCAGGTTTGTAGGCCTCCTTGCTCGCACATGCTTTTTCAGTTCTACCCACACATTTTCTATAGGATTGAAGTCAGAGCTTTGTGATGGCCACTTCAATACCTTGACTTTGTTGTCCTTAAGCCATTTTTCTACAACTTTGGAAGTATGCCTGGGGGTCATTGTCCATTTGGAGACATATTTGCGACCAAACTTTAACTTTGTGACTGATGTCTTGAGATGTTGCTTCAATATATCCACATAATTTTCCTCCCTCATGATGCCATCTATTTTGTGAAGTGCACCAGTCCCTCCTGCAGCAAAGCACCCCCACAACATGATGCTGCCAGCCCCGTGCTTCACGGTTGGGATGGTGTTCTTCAGCTTGCAAGCTTTCCTCTTTTTCCTGCAAATACGATGATGGTCATTATGGCCAAACAGTTCTATTTTTGTTTCATCAGACCAGAGGACATTTCTCCAAAAAGTATGATCTTTGTCCCCATGTGCAGTTGCAAACCGTAGTCTGGCTTTTTTCTGGCGGTTTTGGAGCAGTGGCTTCTACCTTACTGAGCGGCCTTTCAGGTTATGTCGATATAGGACTCGTTTTACTGTGGATATAGATACTTTTGTACCTGTTTCCTCCAGCATCTTCACAAGGTCGTTTGCTGTTGTTCTGGGATTGATTTGCACTTTTTCACCAAAGTACCTTCATATCTAGCAGACAGAAAGCGTCTCCTTCCTGAGCGGTATGACTGCTGCGTGGTCACATGGTGTTTATACTTGCGTACTATTGTTTGTACAGATGAACATGGTACCTTCAAATTGCTCCCAAGGATGAACCAGACTTGTGGAGGTCTACAGTTTTTTTCTGAGGTCTTGGCTGATTTCTTTAGATTTTCCCATGATGTCAAGCAAAGAGGCACTGAGTTTGATGGTAGGCCTTGAAATACATCCACAGGTACACATCCAATTGACTCAAATTATGTCAATTAGCCTATCAGAAGCTTCTAAAGTTTAAAGGCACAGTCAACTTAGTGTATGCAAACTTCTGACCCACTGGAATTGTGATACAGTGAATTCTAAGTGAAATAATCTGTCTGTAAACAGTTGTTGGAAAAATTACTTGTCATGCACAAAGTAGATGTCCTAACCGACTTGCCAAAACTATAGCTTGTTAACAAGAAATTTGTGGAGTGGTTGAAAAACGAGTTTTAATGACTCCAACCTAAGTGTATGTAAACTTCCGACTTCAACTGTAAATACATCCCTGTTAGCATTTCTCCATTGCCAAGATATTTAACAGCATGATCATTACACAGGTGCACCTTGTGCTGGGGACAAAAGGCCACTCTAAAATGTGCAGTTTTATCATACAACACATTGCCATAGATGTCTTAAGGGAGTGTGCAATTGGAATGCTGACTGCAGGAATGTCCACCAGAGCTGTTGCCATACAATTTTGTGTTCATTTCTCTACCATAAGACGCCTCCAACATCGTTTTAGAGAATTTGGCAGTACGTCCAACCAGCCTCACAACCACAGACCATGTGTAACCACACCAGCCCAGGACCTCCACATCTGGCTTCACCTGTGGGATCGTCTGAGACCAGCCACCCAGACAGCTGATGAAAATAATTTGAAAATAAGTTGTCAGAAACCGTCTCAGGGAAGCTCGTCTGTGTGCTCGTCGTCCTCACCAGGGTCTTGACTGCAGTTCTGCATCGTAACTGACTTCAGTGGGAAAATGCTCACCTTCGATGGCCATTGGTACGCTGGAGAAGTGTGCTCTTCACGAAAGAATCCCAGTTTAAACTCTACCGGGCAGACGGCGTGTATGGCGTTGTGTGGGTGAGTGGTTTGCTGATGTCAGCGTTGTGAACAGAGTGATTCATGGTGGCGGTGGGGTTATGGTATGGGAAGGCATAAGCTACGGACAACTAACACAATTGCATTTTATAGATGGTAATTTGAATGCACAGAGATACCGTGACGAGATCCTGACGCCCATTGTTGTGCTATTCGTCTGCTGCCATCACCTCATGTTTCAGCATTATAATGCACGGCCCCATGTCACAAGGATCTGTACACAATTCCTGGAAGCTGAAAATGTCCTAGTTCTTCGATGGCCTGCATACTCACCAGACATGTCACCCATTGAGCATGTTTGGGATGCTCTGGATCAACGTGTACGACAGCGTGTTCCAGTTCCCGCCAATATCCAGCAACTTCGCACAGCCATTGAAGAGGAGTGGGACAACGTTCCACAGGTCACAATCAACAGCCTGATCAACTCTATGCCAAGGAAATGTGTCGCGTTGCATGAGGCAAATGGTGGTCAAACCAGTGACTGACTGGTTTTCTGATCCACGCCCCAGTCATATGAAAGCCATAGATTCAAATGTATTTAAATTCACTGGTTTCTTTATATGAACTGTAACTATGTAAAATCTTTGAAATTGTTGCATGTTGTGTTTCTATTTATTGTTCAGTGTATAATAACACAGCAAAAAAAAAATCACGCTTTCACAGCTGTTGTACAATATGATATAAGACACTGGCAAAACAGAGTTTTGACTGCGCTGGGCCTTTACATTTCATTTGCGCTACAGCGCGGATCTTCAGCGCTACGGATTGAATCAAGACCTTACAAGAAATAAAATAGTAAAAAGATGCTATTTGTTCAGGATGTTCTGAGGAAAAACAGATGGGAGATGTACCATTCTGGTAAAGTTCTATGGAAAGTCTCTCAGAGACTAACTACCAGGAACATGTCTGTGTGGGAATAGAATTTGTCCAGGAGTTTCTTATTTGTGAGATGAAATACATCATATGGTGTAATTAATGTTCAAGTGATGTGAAGTCATACATTTTACTTTGAATGTCGCTGTGGTGCTAGTACACTATATCTGGTACACTATATTCAAACTGGTGGTATTAGGAGAGTGTGGCAAGTTCGAGAGAAAGCGGGAAGACAGGAGGGGTAAAAGAGTAGATGAAATGGATGAAAATGAGAACAGATTGAATGGAGTTGTCCACTATGGATTTAGAGTTGTATCAATAGATTAAAGAAGAGGGGAGCTTAAGGCTTGGTTGAGCACACTGACTTACTGACCAAGCGGTATCATGAAGAGTGACAGCCACACACTCCACAGTGGTTACTGTGAGGGTCAACACCCTGAATCACTGACATGCAATCTGATGGAGAGGAAGAGAGGAGATGGGTAGAGGAATAGGAGTCCAAAAAATACTACCACAATCCACACTCACTACATGAAGAACCGAAGATAAAGAGGAAATAAGACAGGTTGAAGGTGGGTCCTTTTTCTCTTTCAAATGATCCTTACTGTCTGACATCAATGCTTCTGAACATTTTAGCCGTTATTTGTTCTATAGGATTCACAGATAAGCTATTTTCTCCTGTGATTGCTGACATTTTCTACTCCTGCTGGTCTTCCTACCATTTCTATTTGTATTCTCCCATTTTTTGTCATTCAGTTATATAATTAGGGATGTGATCCGTCTCAAACTATTTTTTATTTATTTATTTTATTTCACCTTTATTTAACCAGGTAGGCAACTGCGACCTGGCCAAGATAAAGCAAAGCAGTTCGACACATACAACAACACAGAGTTACACATGGAGTAAAAACAAACATACAGTCAATAATACAGTAGAAAAAAAACTAATCTATATACAAAGAGTGCAAATGAGGTAAGATAAGGAAGGTAAGGCAATAAATAGGCCATGGTGGCAAAGTAATTACAATATAGCATATAAACACTGGAATAGTACATGTGCAGTAGATGAATGTGCAATGTAGAAAAACTGGGGTGCAAGGGAACAAGATAAATAAATAAATAAATAAATATGGTAGGGGATGAGGTAGTTGGTTGGGATATTTACAGATGGGCTATATACAGGTGCAGGGGTCTGTGAGCTGCTCTGACAGCTGGTGCTTAAAGCTGGTGAGGGAGATAAGTGTCTCCAGTTTCAGAGATTTGTGTAGTTCATTCCAGTCATTGGCAGCAGAGAACTGGAAGGAAAGTCAGCCAAAGGAGGAATTGGCTTTGGGGGTGACCAGTGAGATATACCTGCTGGAGCGCGTGCTACGGGTGTGTGCTGCTATGGTGACCAGCGAGTTGAGATAAGGCGGGGCTTTACCTAGCAGGGACTTGTAGATGACCTGGAGCCAGTGGGTATGGCGACGAGTGTAAAGCGAGGGCCAGCCAACAAGAGCGTACAGGTCGCAGTGGTGGGTGGTATATGGGGCCTTGGTGACAAAACGGATGGCACTGTGATAGACTGCATCCAATTTGTTGAGTATAGTATTGGAGGCTGTTTTGTAAATGACATCACCGAAGTCAAGGATCGGTAGGATGGTCAGTTTTACGAGGGTATGTTTAGCATGCTTTGTTGCGAAATAGGAAGCCAATTCTAGATTTAATTTTGGATTGGAGATGTTTGATATGAGTCTCGAAGGAGAGTTTACAGTCTAACCAGACACCTAGGTATTTGTAGTTGTCCACATAATCTTAGACAGAACCGTCCAGAGTAGTGATGCTGGACGGGCGGGCGGGTGCGGGCAGCGATCGGTTGAAGAGCATGCATTTAGTTTTACTTGTGTTTAAGAGCAGTTGGAGGCCACGGAAGGAGAGTTGTATGGCCTTGAAGCTCGTCTGGAGGGTAGTTAACACAGTGTCCAAAGAAGGGCCAGAAGTATACAGAATGGTGTCGTCTGTGTAGAGATGGATCAGAGACTCACCAGCAGCAAGAGCGACATCATTGATGTATACAGAGAAGAGAGTCGGCCCAAGAATTTAACCCTGTGGCACCCCCATAGAGACTGCCAGAGGCCCGGACAACAGGCCCTCCGATTTGACACACTGAACTCTATCGGAGAATTAGTTAATGAACCATGCAAGGAAATTATTGGAGAAACCAAGGCTGTCGAGTCTGTCGATGAGGATGTGGTGATTGACAGAGTCAAAAGCCTTGGCCAGATCAATGAACACGGCTGCACAGTAATGTCTCTTATCGATGGCGGTTATGATGTCGTTTAGGACCTTGAGCGTGGCTGAGGTGCACCCATGCCCAGCTCTGAAACTAGATTGCATAGCGGGGAAGGTACGGTGGGATTCGAAATTGTCGGTAATCTGTTTGTTAACTTGGCTTTCAAAGACCTTAGAAAGGCAGGGTAGGATAGGTATTGGTCTGTAGCAGTTTGGGTCAAGAGTGTCTCCCCCTTTGAAGAGGGGGATGACCGCAGCTGCTTTCCAGTCTTTGGGAATCTCAGACGACACGAAAGAGAGGTTGAACAGGCTAGTAATAGGGGTTGCAACAATTTCGGAAGATAATTTTAGAAAGAAAGGGTCCAGATTGTCTAGCCCGGCTGATTTGTAGGGGTCCAGATTTTGTAGCTCTTTCAGAACATCAGCTAGCTGTATTTGGGAGAAGGAGAAATGGGGGAGGCTTGGGCGAGTTGCTGAGGGGGGTGCAGGGCTGTTGACCGGGCGGCAATAGAAACGGGTCCGGATAGGTGTTGTAGCCCAGGAGTGGCTGATGGGACTCTTCAGCTCGCCGGAAGGTGGGCTTAGCGTAGGCTAGCTCCGGGCTAATTGGAGCATTGTTCCGGGACCGACGTTAGCCAATAGGCACTCGGGTAGCAGCTAGCTAGCTGCAAGATACAGGTGAAAAACTTGCGGTAGGAATCCGGGGATATGGAGAGAAAGAAAATAGGTCTGGTAAGCTCTGGTTTGAGTCGCGTTATACGAACGGCGAGAGCTTTTCCTATCTAAAGGTTAGCTAGCAATGGTAAACTAAATAGTAACGTTAGCTAGTGAAGTTAGCTAGCATTTGTTGGGCGACTCCGGAATCGAGGTGGATAATACTACTTGAAAAAAAAAAAAAAAAAAAACACAGATCGGGTGAGGCAGGTTGCAGGAGTGTTTTGAAGTTTAATTTTAGAAAGCATATATAAAAGATATGTGAAGAAAATATATAAAAAGATTATAAAAACGATATTTACACGGGACAGGACAAGACAAAATACACGTCCGACTGCTACGCCATCTTGGGACATCTATACCTGCCCTCTTGCGCAGGGGTAAAACCCAAATATGCACTTACGTAAGTATTCAGACCCTTTACTCAGTACTTTTGTTGAAGCACCTTTGGCAGCGATTACAGCCTCGAATCTTCTTGGGTATGACGCTACAAGCTTGGCACACCTGTATTTGGGGAGTTTCTCCTATTCTTCTCTGCCGATCCTCTCAAGCTGTCAGGTTGGATGGGGTGCGTCTCTGCACAGCTATATTCAAGTCTCTCCAGAGATATTCAATCGGGTTCAAGTCCGGGCTCTGGCTGGGCCACTCAAGGACATGCCACCACCATACTTTACCGAAGAGATGGTGCCAGGTTTCCTCCAGACGTGACGCTTGGCATTCAGGCCAAAGAGTTCAATCTTGGTTTCATCAGACCAGAGAATCTTGCTTCTCAGTGTCTGAGAGTCCTTTTACTGTCATGTGCCTTTTACTGAGGAGTGGCTTCCGTCTGGCCACTACCATAAAGGCCTGATTGGTGGAGGGCTGCATAGATGTTTGTCCTTCTGGAAGGTTCTCCCATCTCCACAGAGGAACTCTGGAGCTCTCTGAGTGACCATCGGGTTCTTGGTCACCTCCCTGACCAAGGCCCTTCTCCCCCGATTGCTCAGTTTGGCCCGGTCAGCTCTAGTAAGAGTCTTGGTGGTTCCAAATTTTCTTCCATTTAAGAATGTTGGAGGCCACTTTGTTCTTGGGGACCTTCAATGCTGCAGATATTTTTTGGTAACCTTCCCCAGATCTGTGCCTCGACACAATCCTGTCTCGGCTCACTACGGACAATTCCTTCCACCTCACGTCTTGGTTTCTACATGCACTGTCAACTGTGGGACCTTATATACTGTAGACAGGTGTGTGCCTTTCCAAATCATGTCCAATCAATTGAATTTACCACAGGTAGACTCCAATCAAGTTGTAGAAACATCTCAAGGATGATCAATTGAAACAGGATCCACCTGAGCTCAATTTCGAGTCTCATAGCAAAGGGTCTGAATACTTATGTAAATAAGGTATTTCAGTTTTTTCTGTTTTATAAATTTGCAAACCTGTTTTCGCTTTGTCATTATGGGGTATTATTTTATTTAACTAGGCAAGTCAGTTAAAAACAAATTCTTATTTACAATGACGGCCTACCGGAGAAGAGTGCCTTGTTCAGGGGCAGAACAACAGATCTGATTCCTGTTAAGCGCTCTGACAGAGTCTCTGTGTCTGAAGTGGCCCCTTCTCCCTTTGTCATTACATAGTATAGACTGAGGGAGTGTTTGACCAGCTGTTAAAAATACAACTTCTCTCTTTCTTCCTCTCTTCTCCCCCTCTCCAACACCTCATCCCACCCCAGGTTCCCTCTCTCTCCCTTCATCATGTCGTTTCAGTCCAGGGTGCGGTCCCCCAAGCTCACCTTCTTCCAGACGCTAGTGTCTCTGGTCCTGGGGGCCATGGCCCTCTTGTCGTCATACTGGTGTGAGGGCAGTCAGAAGGTCCCCAAGCCCCTCTGCTCAGCCAACAAACTGACCAAATGCATTCCTGTGCCCGGGGTCTCACATAACTCCACCTCCATCCAGTTCTCCTGGGAGACGGGGGACGACCGCTTCGTCTTCCCTGCCTTCCATGCAGGCATGTGGATGAGCTGTGAGGAGAACATCTACACTGATGCCTGGGGTGAGACTTTGGGGGGTGAAAATGGATGGTTGGAACTTTAATACATCTAGGATTGTGCACAAGAGTTGCATATAGTGGGTTCAAAGTGGGGGGAGTTGCAGTCACACAGTAATGTAACAATGGGAAGCGAGGATGAAAATCACTGGTGAGATGAAACGCAATGAGAGTCTAGGTACGGTGGAGTGTGTGTGTGTGTACATGCGTGTGTGTGCGTGAGCTCTTGCACTCTATAAAGAGGATTATCATTGGAGCTCTGTTCAGGGGATTTATATTCTAACAGCATGACTCAATTATGGATTATGACCACATAGAAAGAAAGGTTTATATTATTCAGCCCCCTGCCTTGATTGGACTCAACACCCTAAAGCTGGGGCTGGAGAAGACTTGATAGAGCTAATTTGTCTCCAAATTAATAATTTATATGTTGGATTCAAGTCTCCATCTAAACCAAAAATCTAAATGAAAGAATAGGACTAAATCTAATTTAATCAAACTTTAAATGCACTTATTTAGTCTTGCTGTTTAACTTAGATTTTTGGTTTAGATGTAGACGTGAATGTTAATGATTAACTTGAAGATTACATTTCAAATTAACCAAAGCTTGAAACCCTAGGCCTCTACTGTATGTGTTGTCTATTTTTTGGTTGAATTGAAACAAAAGCTGTTGATGACTTTGCTGATGCTATACAGGCCTAAATAGTATTAATGATGATACATAACTTATAAAGTATGGTTATATTTCATTTTCTATGTTAAACCTACCTTTTAATGTAATCTTAACTGCAATCCAGGTCATTTGGTTCTGCTGTTAGATGAAACACAGTGATAACACAATCTGTAGTATAAATAAACCAAAAATCAGACATTTGGTTGTGCTTTTAGATGGTTGAAAGCATAGTGATAACACATTGGAATAACTTTTGGCTTTCTTTTTGAGTCTGTGGATATAGGTTGTCTCAACCAAATATTACCCAATTATCCAAGTTGAAATGACGTGTTGTGCCCATTGGGTAGAAAGGTTTTCTCAAGGACCACTATTCCTGATACTATGTATGTAATCTGTCCCACACAGAAATGTACCTTATCTGATAGATGATCATGATTTTATTAATGAAATAGCTACATGTCTTTTCTTTTTTAGAGGAAAAGTGTCGCAGTTTTCTTTCTTTAACTCCAGGAGGTGAAAAAGGTAAATTATTCTGCAGTGTCAAGATTGTATGTTGGTAACATTGCACAGTCATGACATAGTTGTACTGTAATTGTCCTCTCTCTCCCTGCAGGAATGTTGTGGTTGTCGGTGTCAATGGAGCTCATGTATGTTGGGCTGCTGTGTGTCAGCTGTGTGCTGCTGTCTCTTCAGTTGTGTCTAGATGCCTTTTGGCCCTCACAGATCTGGGGACAGCTCCTCAATGCCTACGCTGCAGTCTTCACTATATTAGGAGGTACACATTTTAATTTAGATTATATCTTTTTTTATCAATTAGCACAGGGTTTCCCAACCTCGGTTCTGAGTCGTCGTCACCACAGCTGATTCAAATAACCAACTAGTCATCAAGCTTTGATTATTTGAATCAGCAGTGTAGTGCTAGCGCAAAAACCAAAACGTGCACCCAGGGGGGTGGACCCAGAACCGAGTTTGGGAAACCCTGATATAGCAGGAGCTCTTATGCAGAGCAACTTACAATCAGTGCGTTCCAACTAAGGTAGGTAAGACAACCACACATCACAGTCATTGCAAGTAAAACTTTCTTTAATAAAGCTATTAGCGAAATCAGTGCTTGTATGAGAAATAAAAATGTCTCTGATGGAATCCACATAAAAGCTTTCAATGTCTGCCATTGAATCTCTGTTTTATTTTCTTAGGGTTACTGGGAATGGTGGCTCACATGATGTTCATGCAGGTGTTTCAGACTACTGCCTCTATGGGTCCAGAGGACTTCAAACCACACAGCTATGGCTACTCCTGGGGCTTTTAGTGAGTCTGCGCACACACACACACACACACACACACTGTTTACTACAGTACCACTACTTATTCTCTGATCTTCAGTGTGCTCTGCTCCCTGATTCTTTGGTCTCCAAGAGCAAGTATGCTTAAGTGTTTACATTTTCCCCTTTAAATAAGAGAGACACCCAATAATGTATCTCAAGGACTCTCATGAGGCCTGGGCTCTTGTTAAAGACCTCTGTCCATCTCAAACAGATTATTGCAATATCGTATATACCTTGTAGCAATTGTGTTTTAGTAAGATAAGGGTATGAAATATGTTTGCAACAGTAGGCTTGCACACATGGGTTCAGATTAACACAATCCTCCTTGCTGCTCCTGTCTCTCTACTCTATTTTTCTGTCTTAGTGTGGCATGGCTGGCCTTTACCTGCTGCTTGTCAGGAGTCTCCACCCTCAACAACTACACCAAGAAGGCTGTAATGGAGCCCCCTCGATTCCCTGACATAGAGACCCTGCTACACCCGGCCCCCTACTACTGCCTTCCACCCCCACACCCCTGCATGTCCCCACCATCCCCAGAACTGTCACCCCTGTCACCCTACAATGAATCCCCTTCGCCACCCCCAACCTCATCACCCCGTTCACTCACCCACTCCCTCTCCCTCCCCCACTGCTACACACTCCCCCACCCTGAATACTTCCCACCTCCCCCGTCCCACCCTGTGGTGTCCCTCTACCAGTGACTAGGTATCATTCATCTTCCTGCAATCTGTCCTCCTTCACTGATTATGATTCATATTAAATTGTTTAGCAATGACAAGAGAAATTTGATTTAAATCAGGTTTTAATACAAATTATTATCATTATCATACTGATAAGAAATAGTAACAAAAATAAAATTGCATTAGACATACAAAGCATAATGTGGAACCAAACATGTTCATATTTACACATATATCTCAATGTGTAGCGAGCAAATCTGTCAGATTTCAAGGCACTCAAGATCTATCTGTCTGTTTGTCTGTCAGTCCATGGGTGTGTCTGGGGGATAGGTTGATTCAGACAAACGGAAGTTAACCTACACAATAAGACTAATGGTACAAAGCATTCAATTATTGGCAAAAATAATGACATAACTAAAAAGGGGAGGGGTCCAGTTAGCAATGAGGTTAGTACTAATGTTCCATTCCATGTATGGACATTGGCAAATACATTATATTCTTTGTCTTATTCAGCACACTATAGTAGGGCTGTAAGTCAAACGAGGTAATGATCGATGACAGTTTCCAAAATTGGATTCTGTTTGCGGCACTCTAGTCAATTCATTCTTCTATTTGGTTTTGAGTGTTTTGGCCTTGTTTTATTCTAAGCCTAATTGAGAAATAAATTAAATGTAAACAAGAATAGTTCAGGACTATGATTCTGAAATAATGAGATACTGTCGGTCTATACTCTCTGACTCCCCTATACCTTCTCCAACGAATATATGAGGGCTGTAAAAGTTTCATTAACTTTGAAAATGTTGTCCCACTTTATATTAAGAGCCCATGAAAACGAAACATGGACTTGGTAATATGTGAGCAGGACAGGTAGGTTATTACTATGTGGGCAGGACAGGTAAGTTATTACTATGTGGGCAGGACAGGTAGGTTATAACTATGTGGGCAGGACAGGTACGTTATTGCTATGTGGGCAGGACAGGTGGGTTATTACTATGTGGGCAGGACAGGTAGGTTATTACTATGTGGGCAGGACAGGTAAGTTATTGCTATGTGGGCAGGACAGGTAAGTTATTGCTATGTGGGCAGGACAGGTGGGTTATTACTATATGGGCAGGACAGGTAGGTTATTACTATGTCGGCAGGACAGGTAAGTTGTTGCTATGTGGGCAGGACAGGTGGGTTATTACTATATGGGCAGGACAGGTAAGGTATAACTATGTGGGCAGGACAGGTAAGTTATTACTATGTGGGCAGGACAGGCAAGTTGTTACAATGAAAATCCATATGTTTAGACACACTTCAGTGGGAACCAAAAGAGATACATGAATCAAAATCTGTGGATAACAACTCTCCCCTTTTGTATCCCACACTCATATCCATACCTAATTGTACAAAAAACGATCAGATCGTAAGATATTGAAATTGTCCCTTGGGTTTGGGCTAGTCTTCTGCTTCTAGTTTGCGGTCTTCTTTCGCAGGACAAAGTAGATTATACTGGAGATGAAGGTGAACGCAAAGGAGATCCAGGCCAGAATGAAGGAGTGGCCATACCAACCATCCGGGTCATTCTTGTGAAAGATGTCTGTGTAGATGGAGGCAGCGATCATGATGCACAGGCCTGGAGGGAGGGAGGGACAAATGTCAAGCAAAGACAGAACTAGTTGTTTAACAGGTTGAAGATTGAAAGTGTTTAGGGCAATACGTACAGGCTAGGAGCTGGAAGATGCCAGAGAAGGTGAATCTCTTTCCCTTTGACAGAGTGAAGAGCTGTCCCACAAACACAAACAGGCCAAGGGAAGAGAATATGCAGGCCAGAATGGAGCTAGCCTGCACTGCCTGGAGGTATTCTGTAGAGGGAAACAGAGACAGACACTGAGTAAGGACTATTTACAGAACAGACACACCCAGAAATCAACACCATATTAACGAAACGGTGTTGTGTCATGCTCTGGAATGCAGAGGTGAAAGGGGCAGTTCTGTTTTTTAGAAACACAATGAAAGTATTTTAATCTGGAAAACTGTGTGCTAAGGAATATTTATGAGAGGATTTAAGACGAGTTTGTTTCATAGGTTGTAAAAGGGTTTCTCAGCATTCAAATAAAACACTTTTATGAGAGATACAACATTGCTACATACATACTTTTGACCACACATTCACTAAAGGTCTACACACAGATTCACTGTGTTTATAATCCATTTTCAGTGTACGTACTCAAGCAAATCTGAACCTCCCCACCAGCCCCAACCCTGTCTCCGATCCTGCCACACCCTCTGTTCAGTTTCCTCTATGAGAAAATGGCATTGTTCTCCCTCGTTGGGCAATAGAGTACTTACTGATCAATCCTGCTACACACTGACAGACACACAGTGACAGGTTAGATGGCAGGCTTAGTCTGACAGTTGTTATGGAGCTCTACCCTGAATTCAACCAAACCTCCAGGGCAGTAAACCCACATCTTGGAGAAACTACACTGTTCCTGTTTCTGTGCTGCAAAAATGTATATCTTGGGGTGACTTGAGACAGAAAAAAAAAGTTTAATTCACGTGTAGGTTGATATTTACATATACTGTATATCCAGGAGCAATGCTAATTTCCTGCAGTGCTGGTTTTTTTCACAGAGAATGTTTCATTACATTTTAGCCCAACGGTTCAGTATGTCCCAGGCTTACCTTGAGGGTAGTAGCTGGGGAGATCGTTGGAGCTCCAGGTTCCATTGGTCAGTACCCACCTGGCCCACACATCAGTGAACACGGTTTTTGTCATCCACCAGGCCTGGACAGGACAGCGAGGAGAGATAGTCAATGGACATCCACAGGTTCATGTGTTGTGTTGTAGCATGCATTTGGATGTCCAAGCACAGGGATAACAGTCAATGGGTGGAATGTACGTAGAACGTAGCAGCATACCACAGCAGCCAGGTATGCTCCTCTCACTACGACAGGCCTTTTAACACTCACTGGAATCCCACACACGAACAAGAGCATGTATATGCTGCCACATTGTTGACGATAACGCACAGACAAACACACACATACACCACACACACAAACACACACTCAGGGTGATGAAACACTGGCCAACCTGTTTGTCACCTATCTTCTTTTAGGGGTGAGAGTGAGCTCAGAAATGTGGTCCAGAATACCAAAGTGGAACACTGACAGAACAACACCAAAGGCCTGAGCATATGAGGGCTAACATAGCATGCCTTCATCTTTTGATTCAACACCCCACAGACATAGTGAAAGAGATGTGCACCCATGTGTAGCTCCACAGGGCTATGTCAACATGAAGAGAACTAAGTGGAGGAGGAGCAGTGGAGGATTACTTACATTGTCGATAGTTGCCACTAGGAGGAGGATGATGCTGGTGAGGTGAAGGAGGAAGATTCCGGCTAGAAGAACCAACATGATGACTGAGAGAAAGATGGAACAAGGGAGAGGGAGAAAATATATATATTTTATGTTAAAAGTTGGTCAAACACTTCCTTGTTCTATACCATATCAAATAGAGGGAGACTGGGGGACACAGACACGGTCACAGGGCTTAACATGAGTGACAGGAATCAGATACTATTGTTTTGTACTCTTGCTGTAGAGTGTCCTTAGGTTTCATGAAAGTTGCTTTTAATCTCATGTATTTTTATTATTAAATATTATTAGATATGGATGTTGACAAAGGCTGCACTGTGAGGCTTGGCTTCAGCACTTTGAAACAGACGGTCATTAATGATGGAAGGCCTGAGTCTTTGCACCCCTCAGGGTGTGGCTTTATAACTCTGGATTACCATGGGTTATAGCCACACACACTAACAGAAATGGAGGGGGGCGTGATAAAAAATTAATCTCGGATTCAGAGGAAGAGATTTGAGATACAACATAGTGATTGGTCAAGCGAGGTAGTGATAGCCCTGGGAAACAGAGAGCGAGAAAATCTGAGGGATAAAAGGGGAAGTGTTGGCAGGAGATGAGTTGTAACTTGTTTGCAGCTTGCAACAAACCGCCACTCCTTAAAATAACTGCACAAAATACCTACTCCCCTGCCTGCCACACCTCCCCCAAATAAACACATACACACACCTTAACCCATGGGTTCTCAAACTTTATGGGGCCGGGGACCCTTTTGTGATAGTAAATTCATCATGGACCCCCCCTCATAATCAGAACACAACTCAAGTTAGATAATAATAGCATACAAGGAGTATTGCCGTGACTTCGGCAGTGCATGGTCAGACAAACCAAGTTTTGGGCCCTACGAAGGAACATTTTAAAGGCTCGCCTCTTGCCATCGGAGAGAAAATGTCGCCGTTTCCAAGCTAATTTCCTACAATTCTACACAGTTTTCTATGAGGCAGAGAGAAAACTTAGCAGTTTTAAATATTAAATTACACTGCATTTATGTAAAAGTATTGTGGATTCCAATATCCCTGTAAGTCTCTCAGGCCCATGTTGTCCAGGGTTAAGAACATATTGGAGATTAATAATATTACATTGTGTTGTATTACAACCCCTAAACTTATTCCACGGATCCCTTGGACATTTTTTTTGTTTTTACATCTTTTGTTGTTAGTTATATTCATATAATTTATGTTTTAAAAATATATATATCATTTTTTATATATATATTTTGAGATCTGGCAGCGAACCCACTGCAAGCCATTGTTAGTGGGTTTGAATGACCCCACTTTGAGAACCCCTGCCTTAACCAATTCAGATTAACTAGGCAGCTCAACTCAAAATATTGGTAAATGATCTCAATTCACCAATTACAATGGCCATTATTTGATTTATTCATTCAGTAAAGACCATAAACAATTCAAAATAAGCTGAATGACTGTTTGAATGGCCATTGTCAGTAGAGAGAAGGCGAGATTGCTTGATGCTTGTTTTTCCTAAATACAATCATATTGTGAGAACAACTCACGGATACACTTTAGAGTTCCTTCCCACCCCTACTACTACCCCTACTAGGGCTGGTCTGGGTTGGGTCCAGACATGTGATCTACATCAACACTGACCCACCCCAAGTTGTTTCCCGCCCACGTACACTTCAAAATTACTGTAATTGGGAACAAGTACTTCTTAGTTAGCTCATCTGTGTGTAAATATTTGAGTACACAAAAGATGGTCTGTGTAATTTCTCATATGAGAGCTTCTCATCTAAGTGCTGAAGGGACAAATAAAGAGGGAACTCGAGCTAGTCTTAGACAATTAAACCTCTGACTGTCTGAGCTGACAGCCGCTGAGGGAAGTTTAGCTCTGTTCTGTGAAGGAAATACAAAGTACACCCTATCCAACCTCAGCAGTTTGCCAGAGTCACAGAGAGTAAACACTGAATCCCTGCCTTCTAGGATGGAGCATAGTGACATCACGCACTCAGCTCTCTACCAGAAATTACAGGACAGGTTTCATGGGCTAAAGCGTGTGCATTATGAACTTTAACTAAATGTTTACTTAAAGTTTCAGAATTTCAGTGCATTTGGATTTTCCTGGCAAAGGAATACACTACCAGTATCACTTGCATTACAAAAGACGTGCTAGCTATAATTCTAATTAATTAACGCCCCTACTGACTGTGTGCAATTTTATTAGTCTTGAGAGTAATAAAATAGAAGGCATGCATATAGTCTATTATCATTTAAAAAACACATGAAGAGCATGTCAAAGAGTTGAGAGTTCTGAAGGAGAACACAAATGTTCAACTTACTTTTTGATGGTAGCCTTTCCTGTTGAAGCCCAATTCCTTCTGCTCTCTACGTTCCAAATGTCAGACTCAGCCCTCGCCGCCAAGGAACGCACAAACACTCACAACCACACCTCCACTTACTTCCCTCCCTCTTTTCCTCGAGTCCACACCCCACCCAAATCTCTCACTCTTTTTTTTCGATTTATCTATCTATCTCTCTCTCTCTCTCTCTCTCTCTCTTTCTCTCTTTCTCTCTCACATGCATGCAATTACCCAAAAGCCACTATTTGTGGTGGACTTTGTGGTGGAGTATTTGTTTTTCATGTTCTAGCTATGTCTTTGTCACTCTGTCTATTTAGGCCAATATATCCATGAGTACTCATAGGAAGCTCACTGACTCACCCACTGATGTTTGGGGAACTCCCAAAATATTGTCATGAATTCAAATTCCTGCTGCCATGGAGACTCAGTAGTAGCCAGAGCGACCACATTGTTGCTGTTGTATCTCCACACACTGACGTGGTGGGTGTAGTGTTTCTGCCTGATCCCTACCCACTCTCTCCATTCCCCCTCCAAAGCTCTCTCTCCGAGAGGATAGTCAGGATGAAGAAATGTAGTTGGTTGGGAGGGAGGGAGAGGAGAAGGTAACAAGTGCAAGTCATAGCCTGAGAGAGAGAAAGAGAGAGATTGTGTGTTTGCATGAGAACTAGTGAGAGAAACCTGTTTCCCACAAGTACAACTCATGTTAACACTTGATTGATAGATATAGTGCACTATCTAGGACAATAGTCTGATAATATAAGTAGAGGGAAAGAAACCTACTTCTGATGACCTCTGCTGAGGTAATGTGCTACATACAGAGTGCTTCAGCAGCCTCAGGTGATGTCACGGGGTAATGATAGGGTTTTAGACATGTTTGGCCAAGTGACTCTCAGACCTCAAAGCATTATCCACTGGGCAGGTCACATACTGGGTTATTGGTGGATACGGTTCCACAAACAGCATACCTCACTTGGGTCAAAGTCAAGGAATGCGGAGTAACCTCTAAAGATGTACTGCGGACTCCCCACACCCAACGCTAAGGCTGTGACTGTCACAAAGCCTCAAAACTGGAAAAACCAGTCCATAAAGCAGGGGTGTCAAACTCATTCCACGGAGGGCCGAGTGTCTGCGGGTTTGTTTTTTTCTTTTCAATTAAGACCTAGACAACCAGGTGAGGGGAGTTCCTTACTAATCAGTGACCTTAATTAATCAATCAAGTACAAGGATGGAGTCAAAACCTGCAGCCAGTTGGCCCTCCGTGGAATCAGTTTGACATGTGCCCTAAAGGCAGACTGGAACAGTTGGGATATTGTTTGAATTGAAGTGTTGTATGTACAGTATTAATAACGTGTTCGCTCCTTTATATTCAAAGCAAAGGCAGATCAATGGTGGTTCTACAGTGTGGCCATGGCTCGCCTTGCCTTGTGTGGGATGAGAAGCTAGAATGCATGGGTTACTTCTGTGAGTGTTGAGAAAGACCACGCCGCTTGTGACTCAACACTGAGGAGCTCCCAGGGCGGCTCACTGACAGAGTATTTCCACACGGCCGTGTGATACAATTCCAGTGTCCACATGCCAAGGGGAGTAAGCGTGACCATAAGCACATCGCTTTACAATGGTAAAATGATCTGCTGTGGTTAACTGTGTCATTCTCCCCGGTGTCTGCCTGTCTGAGTCTGTCTACAGCGACATGACTGTCCTGGATGTCTGATTGCTAGGTTTAAATTTAGAAAGACAGCAAGGGTATGTAGGGGATTTGCTGGGTCATTTTAAAGAAAACTGTGTAATGTTTAATGAGTCAGAACAGATAATAGCCTGTATCAAAAACAGTGTGTTGAAACTCTCACCCTACCCAGTGTTGACTAATTGGGATGAGGCTATTGGGATATCATTTATCCCTTCACTCCCACTTGTCGCTTGACTGGTTTCCTATACAGGTAAGGTATACACTGACGTCATGGTGCCGTTGTAACACACACACACACGATCACACCCTTCTGGGCCTCAGATTAATGTCATAGCCACACACATTCTGGTGCAAATACACACACACACACAGTGGAAAGTGAAAGGAGCTCCCTATCCTACAGGGAATAATACCTGGATTAAAGGTGCAAATGGACCATCTAATTCTATGACTGCCAGTCAATGTTCCCTCTCATTTCTTTTCATCACTGAGCAAGTTTCAAGTCTGCTGAACGCAAACTTGAAAGTTGTGAAAACTCTTAACTTCCGGCATGCCATTTACAGTGAACAACAAGGATGTACCCTCTTTAAGTTAGTTCTAACAGTGGTCAAGTAGGCTACTGTGGCTATTTGATCATAATGTAGGCCTACCAGAGTGGCCTACCATCAAAAACAATGGAGAAAATGCATCACATAACATTTTAACATGGTAATAGCTGTTCTATCATTCAGCCTACAGTAGCAGCCATTGTGTGGTGTTCAATATAGGCCTACATTCCATGAGACTTTTGAAAAAAAAATATGCAGGGCTTGACATTAGCCTGTTCATACACTTGTCCTTCAGACAAGGAGGTGACTGGAAACGTTGTTTTTTGATGCAAGAAACCACTTTACAAAATAAAATGCATTATTATTCCCATCCCATTATTACAGAGAATCAGACTAATTTTGCTACCCTCTGCCTATTGGCTACTTAGCTTTTTCAAGCCTGTCTCAAAATACAACACCACCCCTTTAAATAAAAAAAAGCTCTTAAACTGACTTGCTTTTCAAAGATGCCTAGAAATGCACACGTTTTGTGCTCTTGTAGGAAGCAACCACTCCCCCATTGCTGACTACAAATGATCTATAATTGGGCTAATAATGCACTAACTAGCAAAGGATATGAACAAATGTACACGTCTCTACATGCAGTTCTCGCTTTGATCTCAAAACAAGGGCATCTGCTCACGACCGCTCATGCTGTAAACACAGTCCATTTCAAAGTGAACGGCACAGATCCATATATGGCAATGGTCTATTTGCATATAGGACTACTGCAGCTCTGATTGGTTATGGTACACTGGTCTGTGTAGAATAGGGGTCTGATTCATGCATGTCAATGCAATAGAATCCTACTCCGATGCTTTCTGCCTACAACAAAATCTCTTGCATAGTTCATTTTGCATACTAAGTCTTGTATAGTTCATTTTGTTTCGGGAATGTTGCATTGAAAGTGGCTAATATTGCGTTGTTTTGATCACAATTGCCACAGTAAAGGGAAACGGTGATAGTGTTAACTAATGGGGGAAACTCTAGAAAGTTGAGTGAAGTTTAATATAGTGTTTCTCTGCTTGCTGATATTTATTCTGCATACGCCCGCACACGCGCTCACTGCTTAGAGGGAACATTGCTGCCAGCTGAAGGATACTTCTCCCATGATCTCCATGTTGTGGCATGCTCCTTCCTTATTCTCTGTAATGCACAAGTAATTCACAAGCAAGATCAAGCCCCTTGAAACAGCCCAGGTGCAGCTACCACCCATATTAGTGTAGTGAGGGCTGCTAAATCTGGTCACTCCCTCCATTAGAGATCCCAGGGACACAATCCTGGCAGAAAGATTCAAGAGGAAAGTGTAAAGTAGTAGGGGTCTGTGATTATGTGGTGAACCTGGTAAGCCACTGGAGAGCCAGCCAAAGTAAGAGAAGTATGAGCCTAATTAAGGTGGAGCAACATTCAGGTCAGCCAGGTGCCATCATAGGTCAGACATAGGTCAGACAGAAACAGGCCATCATAGGTCAGACAGAAACAGGTAGAGTTGGACTAGGTCCTAGGACATATGGGGTGGCAGGGTAGCCTAGTGGTTGCAAGGTTGCAAGTTCAATTCCCCGAGCTGACAAGGTACAAATCTGTCGTTCTGCCTCTGAACAGGCACTGTTCCTAGGACGTCATTGAAAATAAGAATTTGTTCTTAACTAACTTGCCTAGTAAAATAAAAAATAAATATACATCAACGTGATTTTATGTAAGCCTCGAAACTAAATGATATCATTATGCACAGAGTACATGGACATCCTGTGATTTGTGTTACCCTTTACGTGACCAGAATTAGAATGACATTTTAATTGCTCTGTCATTATCATTTTGGTTTCATGAGATTATATCTACTTTTGCATAACACTGATTTCCCTGGCGATGATAGGGACAGTGATCAGTTGAGGCCTGTAACGACAAAACTATGGCAGTCTGTGGTTCCTTTAGATTCGTCTGGGGTTTCTCAATGCTCCCCACATTTAAAAAATACTACAGTTTCCTATAGAATACTACAGTACTTACTATAGAATGATAAACTGTACTATACTGTAGAATACTATACTGTAACTGTAATATCCCTTGATAATGTGTAGTACTTACTATATAATGTTGAAGTACACTGTAGAATACAATAGTAAATACTCAATATTATCCCCCCCAAAAAAACATTGTAGTAAATATTACAGTAATGCCCGCAAAAAATAAGTGAGAAACCTACATGCCAAGTATAGACCAACCTGTTCCCTACAGGTTATAGAAAAGAGTAGAAGCTCTGTTCAGACCCCAGTCCTACTATCTAAAGGTTAAGGAAAATGTGATCTTTTAGTATTTCTCCAGTAGGTTTCCTGAAGGAGAAAGCCTCCACGTCTAATATAATAAAACAAAAACACTATAGTAAGCTAAATACTACAGTAATGTCTACAAAAACACTACAGTAAATACTACACTATACTACAGTCCGCAAAAACACTACAGTACATACTACAGGCCACAAAAACACTACAGTAAATACTACTGTATACTACAATCCGCAAAAGCACTACATAAATAACTATAATTTATACTACCATTTTCTTTTACTACCGTATTTATACTATAGTTAACTGGATCGAATCCCCGAGCTGACAAGGTAAAAATCTGTCGTTCTGCCTCTGAACAGGGCAGTTGGTGTACTACAGTTGGTTAACTGCCTTGTTCAGGGGCAGAACGACAGATTTTCACTGTTCCCCGGTAGGTCGTCATTGTAAATAAGAATTTGTTCATAACTGGCTTGCCTATTTAAAAAATTGTAAAAAAAAATAATAATAATAAATACTACAGTGTACTACAGTAAATACTCCAAAAACACTACAGTGAATACTACAGTAAAGATTATAGTATTTATACCATAGAATACTATAGTATTTGTTCATGTGGGTCCCGGCAAGGGGAATTCCAACAGGTCTTAAAGAAGTCTGTTGTTTTTTTTTTTTAGCTTTAAGGGGCATGTAGCCCAATGTAGTAACAGAAAACAGATAAGAAATGTAGCCACTAGTTGTTTTGGTTGTTCCAGCAACTGTTTACATTCAATAAAAAAAATCCTGATAGCCACCCGTTTCCATGGTGACTGGTCAGGGTTTTATTCTTGATCCACTCCCTCTCTGTCACTTCCACCCTATGGCTCTTTTTTTAGATCTCACATTATGGCTACATTTCACTTAGTTTGCACATGATCTACCCTCCTCCTGCTTCTCTGACTGTTTTGTCCCTCCTTTTCCTGCTCAGCCCTCGTTTACCACTCCCTCTCCCTCTTTTCTCTCAATGAAATCCAGACATACATATTTTTTGCTTTGAAATGTTGAAAAGAAAACAACTCCTGACTGTTGGTAGCTAGGCAACTCACAATATGAGTCATCACTCTGCCGCGCCCATCAACCCCCTCTCCTCCCCTGTACACTCTCTTCATGTAGCCTATTGAATAGTGTGGTTCAGTTAGACAGTGTACATTATGCTCAGATTCAATTAAATCCCTCTGTTACTTACTGGTCCTTCTTGAATATCACAGTAGTTGGTATGCAGATGCCTGCTAAAAGAGGAAAGTACAGTGGAATTTGTTTTTGTTTTTCACTGTCACTCTTAGGCCTACTGCTGTCCATACAATTCATGCCACTGTACTAATCGGTTGATAATTATCAACATTGATGTTGTCATGTGCTGGCACAGTGTCACTATGACAATAATAGCAATGGTTATAGTGATGATATTAAAAACACTAAATAAAATTCCTATGATGAACAAATTTGCTAGATAATTCCAAGTTGATTTCAGGGCAATTCCCACACAAAAAATACTACAGTTTACTATAGTACTTACTATACAATTCTATAGAATTCTCTTTTCCACACTGTAGTATCTCTCAATCGTGTAGTGCTTACTATAGAATGTTGTAGTATACTGTAGAATAATATACTCCACACGGTAGTATCCCTTGATCATGTGTAGTACCTACTGTATAATTGTTTTGTATACTACACTACACACTGTAGTATCCCTCGATCATGTAGTGCTTACTTTTGAATTTAGTAGTATACTGTATAATACTATACTACATACTGTAGTATCCTTCGATTGTGTAGTGCTTACTATATAATTGTGTGGTATACTGTAGAATATTATAGTAAATACTACAGTATTATTCCCCCCCCCCCCCAAAAAAAACACTGTAGTAAATACTACAGTAATGTCCGCAAAAGCACTACAGCGTCGGCAAAAACACTCGTTTTTAATTTGCATATACCCCAACCATTCCCTTCCCCCATGTCCCAACTTGTGCCAACCATGATTGAGAAACCTACATGCCAAGTATAGATCATATGTTGTGTTCCCCACAAGTTACAGAGGAGAGCAGAAGCACTGAAGTATCTGTTCAGGATCCAGTCCTACCTACATACAGATTATGGAACATTTGCTCTTTTAGTATTTGTCCAGCAGGTTTCTTCAAGGAGAAAGACCCCACTTCTATGTCAAAGATACAAAAACAATACAGTGAAGTAAATAATACAATACTCTGCTAAAACACTACGGTGAATACTATAGTATATAAATATAGTAATACTGCAGTATTTATACCATAGTATACTATAGTATTATGTCATGTGGGTTGGTACAAAAGCAGGATCCCTAACCCATACATTCAAAGGTGAAACTTGATTAGGGCCAGGTTCACCTCTCAGCAATTGCTGGTGTTTTTATGCTACAGCAGATGATGGTTTATTTTCCTACCATAATAACAAAGCAAAGTTATAGGAACTGCGTAAGGTTACTTGGCCATACCAGGGTAAGGGTGGAATGGTCAGAGGCTCCTCCGGGGGAGTGGGGATTTCAATGTGTGCTTTGACTTTTATGACAATGCCACCCTCTTGTGGAGAGAAGAGAGCTTGTCATATCCAACGTATTATTGTTTCTTAACGTGCATCAACACACTGGGACGAGGCAAAAAGGGAAAGGTATATTTTGAATGCTGCCGCAAGCACCACAGCATCACTGATTCAACCTCAATTAGTATTAATTGGCAATAAGTCTCAACAATGGCATGCCAATTCTAATTATGCTTGTCATTTCTACAGGGATATATAATAACAGGTTTGCTATATAATTTACTATAATAAAAGTTTAAACTTGACTTTTATTATGGTAAATTATATAGCAAACCTGTTATTATATATCCCTGTAGAAATGACAAGCATAATTAGAATCGGCATGGCATTGTTGAGACTAATTGCCAATTAAGACTACTTGAGGTTGAATCAGTGATGCTGTGGTGCTTGCGGCAGCATTCAAAATATACATTTCCCTTTTTGCCTCGTCCCAGTGTGTTGATGTACGTTAAGAAACAATCATATTGGCAATGTCTTTTAAACAAAAAGGTTACGGTATCCTCCTACTTTACATTCTAACAATCACTCGTTGTCTGCGAGGTCAGGCTCGCGTTTCGACAGGTAAAATAGTAATTCACACACCTGTTGAGTTCACAGAATCCACACAAAATCCTCTTTCAAGGGACAGTGCTTCGCGTAATGACAAACTGACTCATGACATTCCGACGAGAAAGACCAACGTCCGTCAAACAAACCAGTCAAGAATCAGCGTAGAAATGCCAGCGCAAAGACAGCTCCACGAGACCAAGCCAGGTGAAATTGGTGAATCATACGAAAACGTGCGAAAATATAAGTTATCTCAGGACTTTGAAGAATTGAACAGATCACGACTTTCGGGTAGAAAACGAATGGTGGTATTCAATGATAAGAACGGCAAGTACCATTCCAAACAACACGAGGAGAGGCATTCGGAAGATTTGCCATTTAATTCATACAGTAATATCGATTGCATTCAAGGAAAAATTCACAATTTACATCGTGGAAAGTTTTCCATCACAGGAAACGATGAGAACCACTCACAAATGGCCTACCACTCAGATTCAGTAACTCCAGGTAAGCTATATGTGGGCTCTGTTTGTCATGTAGCCTATTCTACCATTCAACTTGTTTAGTTTGACTAGCCACGTATTTCTTTGCTCATAATAGGCTAATGTTATGTCTGTTTTAGGAGTGCGGGCAGGAAAGGTTCGAGGTGAGATAGCAAAAGCAGAGGAGAGCTGGATGAGAATGGAGCCAGAGGTAGAATGTGGAGACGAGACTATGACCCTCACTGTCAGAGGGAGAAGAGCCATACATCTGCTAGTAGACAGAGGTAAGTCGGACAGTGGCCTATCCCTTTGATCAAGTCCTCTGTTCCATTACACATTAGTCATTGGATGAAGGTGTCTTCTGTACAGGGGAGTTAATCTTAATCTTTCATATCAGCAAGACATTTTATAAAAACAAAGTTAAATTGATTCACATCTTTGTAGAGTTAGGGTTCACCAGCCTAGACGTAACATAGTAAGTGTAAATCTGGGACACTCAAATTAGTTTGGTATGGTTACATAAATCGAATATGGACGCCACAAACTTGAGTCGTCACAAAGAAAGACTATTGGCTGCAACTGTTAAAAACCTGTTAAAACAGTATACAGTATTTTCATTTGTGAAATGATTTTGATGTGATATGAAAGTAGAGGGATTTATGTTTCTAGAAACCTACTGCAATTGAGAATTGATTCACGTTTTAGATGGAGTATTTGACTATTTTGGCTTCCAGAGCCAATTCGCCTTTAAACAGAACCTGTAAGGTCCTTGGACTAATAAGGAGTCAAGTTAGCCCAATAATGTACTAAAGGAGCCCAAGTCTGACCACAAGGTGTGTGGGTGTGAATGATGCATAGCTGTAGGCTATTCTATTCATTTGTCCTATTGCCTTTAGCAAATGCCTCTGCTGTCCCCCTGGCCAAACTACCCTCTCAATGTGGCTACTCTGTCGAGTCGACATGGCGAGACCTGACGTTTGTGGTACCTTATAATGCTTGTCACGTCAAGCAAGAAGAGGTAAAGTAGCACCCCCCATAAAAGCTTTTTCTATTGTTCTTCACACACCATTATTCACTCCTTTCCTGTGGCCTGCGGTGCTGCTGACAGGATGGTAGTTATGTGTTGCCTCTGATCTGGAGAGGGACCCCCGTGAAGATGTCCTGCCCAGTGTCCCAAGCTCAGGCCCTGACCCCCTCCTCCCTCTGCTGCTCATCTCAGGGAATGACTGTCAGACTGCAAGTTCATGGAGCCAAAGAGGAGTTCAGAGTCAAGGGTAAGTGTGAAGTTGTATAATTTATCACAATTGTACACCGCCTGCACACTATGGCTGCTGAACAGACAGATTTAGAGGCATAATTGAGTCCAATGTTTCTGTAACTATATTTCTACTGCTATCATGAGTTTGTGGGGATACTGTCAGGTCTATATGTGAGCTGTGTTGGTTTCCCCCTGTAGTTAGAGGTAAATGGATGCCACTGCTTTCGCTGGCCCTGCAGTGTGGCTACAGTATGGACAGGCACCATGGAGTGCTGCTCATATCAGCACCCTTCACTGCCTGTGGGATCACATCAAAGGTGAGCCATGGCACTCATATCACATGGGATGGAAATTATGACTCAGGGCTACTTGACTGTCATTTTTGCTTTTACATGAAATTTGCTAAACCAATTTATTTGCTTAATAATTTTACACTGAGTGAACAAACATTAGGAACACCTGCTCTTTCCTTGAGACTGACCAGGTGAAAGCTATGATCCCTTATTGATGTCACTTGTTAGATCCACTTCGATCAGTGTAGATGAAGGGGAGGGGATGGGTCAAATAAAAACATTTAAGCCTTGAGACAATTGAGACATGGATTGTGTATGTGTGCCACTCAGAAGGTTGCATGGGCAAGACAGAAGATTGCAGTGCTTTTGAACGGTTATGGTAGTAGGTGCCAAGGGCACCGGTTTGTGTCAAGAACGGCAACGCTGCTGGGTTTTTCCTGCTAAACAGTTTCCTGTGTATCGGGGATGGTCCACCACCACCCAAAGGACATCCAGCCAACATGATACAACTGTGGGAAGCATTGAGGTCAACATGGGACAGCATCAACATGGAACGCTTTAGACACCTTATAGTCAAATCAAATGTATTTATAAAGCCCTTCTTACATCAGCTGATGTCACAAAGTGCTGTACAGAAACCCAGCCTAAAACCCCAAACAGCAAGTAATGCAGGTGTAGAAGCACGGTGGTTAGGAAAAACTCTCTAGAAAGAATTTAGGAAGAAACCTAGAGGAACAAGGCTGTGAGGGGTGGCCAATCCTCTTCTGGCTGTGCCGGGTGGAGATTATAACAGAACATGGCCAAGATGTTCAAACGTTCATAGATGACCAGCAGGGTCAAATAATAATAATCAAAGTGGTTGTCGAGGGTGCAACAGGTCAGCGCCTCAGGAGTAAATGTCAGTTGGCTTTTCATATCTCTACCGCTCCTGCTGTTTCTAGAGAGTAGAAAACAGCAGGTCTGGGACAGGTAGCAGGTCTGGAACAGGTAGCACGTCCGGTGAACAGGTCAGGGTTCCATAGCCGCAGGCAGAACAGTTGAAACTGGAGCAGCAGCACGGCCAGGTGGACTGGGGACAGCAAGGAGTCATCAGGCCAGGTATTCCTGAGGAGGGAGGGAGAGAGAGAGCTATTTTTTGCAGCATAAATACTGGGGGGTGAGACAGGAGGGGTAGGGAGACACTGTGGCCCAGTCTGACGATACCCCTGGACAGGGCCAAACAGGCAGGATGTAACCCCATCTACTTTGCCAATGCCTAGCCCCAACCCCACTAGAGGGATATCTTCAACCACCAACTTACCATCCTGAGACAAGGCCGAGTATAGCCCACAAAGATCTCCCCCACGGCACAACCCAAGGGGGGGGGGGCCAACCCGGACAGGAAGATCACGTCAGTGACTCAAGTGACACACCCCTCCTAGGGACAGCATGGAAGAGCACCAGTGACTCAGCCCCTGTAATAGGGTTTGAGGCAGAGAATCCCAGTGGAGAGAGGGGAACCGGCCAGGCAGAGACAGCAAGGGTGGTTCGTTGCTCCAGTGCCTTTTCGTTCACCTTCACACTCCTGGGCCAGACTACACTCAGTCATAGGACCTACTGAAGAGATGAGTCTTCAATAAGGACTTCGGTTGAGACCGAGTCTGCGTCTCTCACATAGATAGAGCTCTATAGTGGAGCTCTATAGGAAAAAGCCCTGCCTCCAGCTGTTTGCTTAGAAATTCTAGGGACAGTAAGGAGGCCTGCGTCTTGTGACTGTAGCGTATGTGTAAGTATGTTCGGCAGGACCAAATCAGAAAGATAGGTAGGAGCAAGCCCATGTAATGCTTTGTAGGTTAGCAGTAAAACCTTGAAATCAGCCCTTGCCTTAAAGGAAGCCAGTGTAGAGAGTCTAGCACTGGCGTAATATGATCACATTTTTTGGTTCTAGTCAAGATTCTAGCAGCCGTGTTTAGCACTAACTGAAGTTTATTTAGTGCTCTGTCCAGGTAGCCGGAAAGTAGAGCATTGCAGTAGTCTAACCTAGAAGTGACAAAAGCATGGATCAGTTTTTCTGCATCATTTTTGGACAGAAAGATTCAGATTTTTGCAATGTTAAGTAGATGGAAAAAATCTGTCCTTGAAACAGTCTTGATATGTTCGTCAAGAGAGATCAGGGTCCAGAGTAACGCCGAGGTCCTTCAGTTTTATTTGAGACGACTGTACAACCATCAAGATTAATTGTCAGATTCAACAGAAGATCTTTGTTTCTTGGGACCTAGAACAAACATAGCAGTGAAAGTTAACATTGTTTCCGAATGACATCACCAAGAGGTACAATATATAGTGAAAACAATAGTGGTCCTAAAAAGGAACTTTGAGGAACACTGAAATTTACAGTTGATTTGTCAGAGGACAAACCATCCACAGAGACAAACTGCTATCTTTCCGACAGATAAGATCTAAACCAGGCCAGAACTTGTCCGTGTAGACCAATTTGGGTTTCCAATCTCTCCATGCCCCGAAGAATTGAGGCTGTTCTGAGAGCAAAAGGAGGTGCAACTCAATATTAGGAAAGGTGTTCCTAATATTTTGTACACTCAGTGAAATGATCATTTCCCCACCTAACTGAAATAATGTACATTTTCTTCCAGGATGGAAAATACACTCTCTCTCTTCAAATAGGAGAGAAAGCCATCACACTGGCCTGTCCTTCTTCTCCGCCTGACCAAGTAATACAACCCTTCCGACCTGCAGTAGATTTCCCCAATTATGCAATTATGGGCCCAACAAACTCAGTTTCCACAACCCTGCTGTCTAACCCTTCTTCCATAACCCTGTCTTACCCAGTGCTTCACCCGTCCTTCCCATTCAATCCCCAGCCCACATTGCCCCGTGATCAGCCTCCCAGCCCTGGTATCCATGTTATTTCTCCCTTGACTACAGGCCGCTCTGTCCATCCTCCCCTGGCTCAGCATCTTCAGGCCTACCCATTCTATCAGTATTACTACCTCCACACGATGCCCCTCAGTGAGTCATACCAGTCACCCTTCACCTCTAGTCCCCCCTCTCAACTCCCAACTACAGGCCCCACTGAGTCGAAGCCAGGCCACACTCCTGTCCCAAGCCACCCTAACTACTATGACCCCTATGTTACTCAGTATTCTTCCACTACAGCTGGTCATCCAGTTCACTCTGAAGCCCGAACCCCTGAGTTTACTCTCCACCCATACTACCACAACTACAATCACCCCAAAATCCCTATGCTTGAGCCACCTCAAGGGCCCAGTTCTGGTGCCAAGACGGGTACTTCCACCAATGGTCCTCAAGTTGAACCACCTGCCCCTCACAACCCTAACCCGATCTTCCCGGTGTTTCCACACTACTACCACTACCGACCCAAATTGCCTCCCTATAACCCACCCCAACACCCTCAGCATGTTACCCCTGCCTCTCACTCCTCTACTTCCCCTGTTAGCAGTTCACAAACACACCGTAGAACTTCTGCTCCTCATGTGCCTCACCCTCCACCCTATCCTCACTACTACACCCCACAAACACCCAGTGGTGAAGTCAAGAGGTCCCATCACCCTGATGACCCTTTTATTCACCTTCAACCTTTGAAACCTATCACTTCCCCTAACTCATCTCCCACCTTAACAGAGATCCCATTCTACCAATACACCCTTCATTTTCCCTACAAGCCTCCACCGATCCAGAAACATAGAATTGGTCTCCAGACCAACAATCCCTCTAGACCCATGGACGAACATCCTCCAGTTGTCCCATCTCCCCCATCTCCTGATCAAAGTGGAAAGCCACACCCTCATGGTCACCTGAAATGGCCCCCACAACAACAACCCTCAAATTCACACACAGCTCAGAGCCTGTCTACTAGTTCTACCTCTGTTGCCCATGCTGCAACCCAACCTCTTCTCTTTCCAAACTTCCCCCCGTTGTACTACCCTCATCTCAAATCACCCATCAGTAACCCTCAACAAGAACAAAACCCTGCTACTGTCCCCCCCACTGCTCCGCCTGCATCCTCTTCAACCTCTACTCCAGCATCTGGCCATCCAGTTTATCCACACTACTACGATCACCCATTCTATTACTACTCAATGCCTTATGATCCATACAAATTACCCCAACCTGTTGATCATGCATCTTCTGCCCCATCTAAAGGAGGTCGGACTCCTCCATCTCAGACATCTGCTCCTCACACTATGGAAACTTCTCCCCAACCAGCCCTCTCATATGACTACGCCCAGGCCAAAATGCCTATCCAGATTACTACCCAACCTCGGCCTACTCCTCCTGCCACTAACAGTCCTCAAACCCCACCTCCAACCCCAGAACCTCCAACTCCTGAAATCCCATGTTTTCCCTTTGACCCTTACTACTACCATCCTGGAATGTCCATCTATGACCAGGACCAAAGCTATGATCCCAGTACACACGCCGAAAAGACATCAGAGGCTCAAGCTCCCCTAGATTTTGACCATTATAGAAGAGGAAGTTTTGCCCATACTCCTGTGGCGAGTCCAACCCATGCACCCCATCCTACCACCAACCCCATTCATAACCCCTCACACCATCACATCATTAATCTACAACCTTCAACCATTCCTTCCCCTCATCGTCTCAACCCAGGGCCCCCTGGAGATCTTCCAGACACTGTGATGAAAGGTAAGTCATCTTGAATATCTCTACTGAATGTTTGAACTGCACCACTATTGAAAGGCTGTGTGGTTCTCATATCAGTGCATGCACTATAAAGAGCCACAAGAGGGCACTCCACCTCTGCTAGGTGATCCTGGAGACCACCGTGTAATTGGTTTCACTTCAGTATCAAATATCCACTTTTTTCTTAAGTAGAAGTTCATGAACTTGGTTTGTCACACCAGTACCGTTTCCTTTTCCTCCATACAGACCCTGGTTTCAAGGCCGATACACACACACCCTGTGGCTTATTCGACCATGACTGTGACCGCTCCTCAGGCTGCTGCTCTTACCTTGTGAATGGTTAGTGTCTCGATCTCAAGCTACTGTTCTTGGTGTTGCTATGGAGAAGCCATAACAGTTGGCTGTTTGGTGTTTTGCCGACATCAAAACACTTCCCAGAGGAAGATCTGAGATAGGAGTGGAAATGGCCTTCCAGCGTGTCCAAGGCCATGTGCACATGCTTGGTATTTCGGGAATGTCAGTTTTTGAATTGCTTTGCTACTCATTAGTTTACACAATGCGCGGATTGTGTCTTAGGTCCTCAAGGGGGGGGTGTGTGTGTGTGTGTGTGTGGGTGTGTGTGGGTGTGTCAACCCTCAGAGTGTACATTGGGGCGTCGATTTGTCTTTGCGGTCCCTGGCTCTCTGGTGGACCCCACAGTCACCCTTCCCCCTCTGCCTGTGGACAACCACGTGTCCTGCACCCCCCAGAGGATGACCTCTGACCTGTACAGTGTACCCCTGGATGGCTGTGGAGTGCACAGATATGTAAGTTACTGTACCCCTGCTACTCCACATCCTTATAAAACTGTTCAACATATTACTTGTGTATGATTATTTTGTATGTTATAGTTTGATGCTCCTTCATTTGACCTGTTGCTCATGTCTGTTTGGTTAGGAGGATGGTCAGGCCATGGTCCACTTGTTGGAGTTCAACGCTCTACTTTCCACACAACATAAACACAGAACCACGTCTGAAGACTCACCTGTCCGGTAAAGCAATTACTACAAGAACAAATGGTTCAAATCCCTAGCAAATGTATTTCATTATTTTCCCCAAAAGTTACCACTTGAATGCTAATGCTTTTAAACCATGATGATGAACTTGCAATCCTTTAGCACAGATGGGATGAGATTACAAGTCAGTGTAACACAGAGCTTGTCTTCTGTGTAGGTTGATGGTGGAGTGCAGGTCTTCTCCTGGTTCTCCAGGGAGGGTGAGGTACCAGGTGATGAACACCACCCCTAGCCCCCCTGTCCCCACTCAGGGCTCATTGGCTGTCCAGCTACGAATTGCTACAGGTAGGACTGTATAAGTAATGAAACATTCAGTAGTAGCAGAGCTATGTAGGACTCTGAGGAGCAGGTTTTATCATACTGTATCTGCCAACTAACCACTTACCCTCCCCATGTTCACATCTGCCTGTAGATGAGCACTACAGCAGCTTCTACCCAGAGAAACATCGACCAATCAGTCTACTTCAGGGGCGACCTCTGCACCTGGAAGTGGGTCTGCTGAGCCCCCCAGACATGGACCCTGGTCTGGTGCTCCTAGTGCACTACTGTCTGGCCTACCCAGACACACCACGGGCCCGCTGGCTGCTCATCTATGATGGGTAGGTTGTTCCACTATAGTTCCTGTTTGTTTACATGCAACAGCACAGAGAAAGCACTGCATAGATCCATGAAATATCCATATTCTATAGGTTTTTCCACAGCACCTGCTGGTCAGCTCCACTAAATAACTGTCCATATAGTGAACAGGCAATTATTTTGTCTGAAAACCTCCACATTGTTTTCTCATTTTTCAGCTGTCCCAGCCGTGGTGACTCCCAGGCCCCTCCCCCACCACCTGCTCAGCCCCGTCACACCCGGAGGCTCACAATCACCACCTTCCAGTCTTTACCCACAGGAAGTCCCTCCCACCAGGAGGTCAGTTTCAGCCAATGGTGTCATATTATAGACAGTTTGATACAGTACTGTGTGGTCAGTGCATTTGAATGTGTTCTCCTGTCCTCATCCACAACAGATCTACTTCATGTGCTCCACAGAGGTGTGCTCCCCAGCAGACGGGGACTGTATTGAGGGCTGCTTCAGTGGTTGAATTAACACTCCTATAATGGTTTGGACAATTGTGCACAAAGTAGGAGTATAAACCATCCATTTATTGAAGTTACTCAAATATACTGTATTGCTCAAATGTACTTGTTTCTTACAGTATTCAACTTGACACTCATATGTATTTTCAGTCTTTGTTACATTAACTTATTCATTTGTAGGACCAAAGCTGGACAACTGAACAAATTAATAAATACACATTACTCACAATTGGTCAATGATTTGTTCTTCTCCAGCACTTATTCAGTCATGCAGTAAGCACAATGACATCAGACAAGGAAGAACAAACAACTTTAACAAAAAGCTCCACATTTGGTGCCAAGTTAGTCAGTAGTATTAGCTTGCAACAGAACTTAAGTGGTTCACAGTGCAAAAAAAAAAGCATTGGAAATCTCATTAATACCTATAAAATAAGACTCCCTACAAGACACTTGACCTGGTTAGGTACACTATTTGGCCCACTCCTGCCTAACATGGCCTGCATTTACAGGGCAACACTTTGGCTAGTGTACCAAGGCACTCCATATGAAGTGTTTATTCTACCACACTCAACAGCCTCCAGTACAACTGCTGCTTGACCGGGGGCATTCAGGGAGATATGATTCCCAAGAGCAATAAGCTTCTAGGTTACACATCTGCTGCGATTGGAGTGACTCAAAATTACAAGGAAATGTATCCCAGTTGCATACATTACAGTTCGCTTATAAAAATCAGTTGTTTACATGCTGGAAATTGGCATCAAAGTAATAGAGTAAGAAGTCAAGCAAACAGAACGTTAGAGCCATATTGAAGGATCCCTGACTCAACTTTGCATAAAGGTAAAAAATATGAAGATTAAGGACTACAGTGGGAAGAGGGTCAGAACAAACAGCTGCTACTGAGCAACAGTGTCTTGTCTGCCCTGTTCATATGTCATCTAAATGGATGGTGTGGTCTCATTCTGAGCACTGCTAATGGCATGTCCAGATGATCTGGAGCCCTGTCCAGCTACGCGAATGAATGAAAGCTATTTAGGACATCCATTTTTATTGGGTGCCTCCAGAAGAATTAAGTGAAAGGATGGGGTGATGGTCACTGAATGACAACCATCTGGTTTGGTCTCATAGTGGAGAAAAATGTTTGAACGTGGTGGTCCTGTCCCCTCAGTACATTGGGGCAGAGAGGTGACTCTTCTTGATCTGTTTCATGAGGATGCTGCAGCACACCATGGCCGTGATCTAGGAGCAACAGAAGGTGGTGATGCAGGGAGGGAAGGGATCAGATCACCCCCCATCACCTTCAGGATTAGACCACATGAAGTAACAGGGTGAGGGATCGTCCACCCCCCCCCCATCACATTGAGGATTAGACCACATGAAGTAACAGGGTGAGCGATTGTTCCCCCCCCCTCCCCCAATTGAAGACGAGAAACACTAATTCCAGATATTTCACGGTAGAAGATGGATAGCTTGCAGTGAGACTAGACATTGACCTTGTCAATGTGCGAGGAAAGAATCATAGATTATTGGTGTAACTAAAGATGGAGGGGTAAGAAGTTAGTGCATCAGCCACAGGTATGATGACAGGGAGCGGGGTAAAGACCACAGGGTCCTGGTTAGGGGGGGAGAGGACAGTAGTGGAGGAGAGGAGGATGTAGGGGGGAGGAGGACTGGGATCTCTTTGCTGAGGAGAGAGCTGCACACCAGGGCCAAGATCTGAAAGGATGGAGAGAGGGAAAGGGCAAGGAAGTGGGAGAGGAGTAATTTGAAGGGAGGGGTGGGAGAAACAGACGAAGGTATGGGTTATTACAAAAGAGAAGCAAAAGGTTGAAAAGGGAAAACAGTTAAGTCTTGGGATTTGCTTCAGCTCTCCTCTGACAATCAGTTTCAGCACAGGAACAATGTGTAACACCACACCTGTCTGTGGCTCTCTCTTCTAACCAGTGCATTTGTAACCCTGCAGCAACATCTACCCTGATTAACACATTTGTGCACTGAACGGTGTATCTGTGTAGTATTGCCTACCAGCGCAGCAGCAGTCCCAAGGAAGAGGCCCAACATCAGAGGTGCTTTGGACTCAAAAAGGTTGATGATCACTGTGGAGCAGGCCTGCAGGGGGACAGAGAGACCAGAGGGGGACGGGTTAGGGCCTTGGGCTCAGTACAGAGCAGAGATATGGGAATCTAGGCCACCCTCCTCGATGCCGCCATAGTGGAATAAACATAAGGTAACAAATGTAATTTGTCACAGTCTTGACGGATTATTTTACATTATGCAGTCAATATGAAAAACGACCGAATCCTATGCACCTGTACAGGGCCAGTCATGGCTGTTCTGCCGCCCTAGGCGAGAGAAAGAAATTGCCACCCAGCAAAACTACGTATTTTCCAGACGTTGAAATCATGTTTATTTTCAGTTCTATTCTATTTTTAACATGTCAGCGCATTTTTGTTTGATTGGGTGCCATTTAGGTTTGGCTTTTTGATCTGAGAAACCTGCATGTTGCAAATGTGTCCATCTCATTACATTGTCATAGATTTCATCTCCAGCCTGTAGGCTACAGAAAAGGCCACTAACTCTTTCTACCATATCCTGTATTTGCTACATGTTTTTTTTGACGGAACGTTGGTGGAGCGCCGCAGCAATGCGTCTCCAACAGCACCCTGGAGAGACGCACTGAACGGACAAGCGAATAATGTTGTGCCTTTGAGAAAGTGGGTACAGGGCGGCATCAGAGCTCACCTAAAAAAACAATTTGCCATTGGTTGAGTGAATTTTTCATTGTTTTTAGGTAGAACAATGTGAGGTTTTATGCGTTGTTGGTGCGTCTTGTTCAGCTTAGTTTAGAAAATGCCACCCTTGACTGCCTAATGAGCGGGCCGGCCCTGCAACTTACATTTACTCGCAAATATCCATTGGATGGACAACAATGCATGAAATATATTGAAGTTCAAGTTGCACATGTTTATAGGATTTGGCCTATAATGAACACACTCACAGGGAGAGTGAAGGTCTCAAAAAAGCCGGTTTCGGGACATGTTTTTTTTACCAAGAGGTCCAAGGCACCAATGAGTCCACAGCAGTGCAACTAGGAGAGAGAGAGAAGGCAAGTGCCATTCAGAATGTGTACATAATTGTTACAATAGTTGTGCAATTGTTATAGAGCTGTGGATTGAATTAGCTCTGATGGAGTGAAATGTGCCTAACTAAAGCTGTGATGCTATTAATAGTTTGGGAATAGGTTTGGTCTTTACCACATTGTGGAACATGGACAGGGTAGCAGCCAAGCCAGGGTCTCCTTTGTTCACATACTGAGCGTACACCGTCATATATAATTTTGCCAGCTGCTCTCCCACCTGCACAGCACAAAGAGGACATTAACACATGAGGTAGTTACACTGTTGACTACTACCATTTAATGAAATAGCACAGAGTTTGGTGATCTGTGTGAAAGGGAAGCCTTGGCTTGAAGTTCTTTATCATTAATAATTCTCTCGCTCCCTCTTTCCCTTCCCTCTCACCTCATCGCTTCTTATGTAGGCGTACACACCGGCTCCAGCCTCTACTCCAGCCAGGATAGCCAGCAGGCAGGAAAACTGGGAGGGGCAGGTAAACAAATCAGGTAAACAGCAGAACACATACAGTATGAATTACCACAAATAAAACCACAGTATCACTGGATTATGTATAAACTGTCCTTTAAATTGACTTATTTCTTATGCGTTGTGACGTTAAATGTATGCACAATAAATAAAGTTGAATTTGAAGTTGCAACAATGAGAAAAGACCATGACCTCTGAAACTGTGTAGGTTACTATGTGCCTCTAAAGTAAATCAATGGCTATCTTCACAAGCATAGAAGTGCTAACATTCCTCAACATGAGTGCTGATTTTAATATGAGAGCGATCACATACTGTATGACACACTCAGTCATGCATCCAATAATAAACCACAGAGAAAGCAATCACTGCCTCAAAATGGCAACAGGAAACTCTGAGCAAGATAAATAATTCACTGTCTGATTTCCACCTTGAACCTGCAGCCAAAAACAAGTTTCAGCTCATCATAGCTGTAAATTAGTAAGCGCATTGCTTTGTCAATTTGAGATACAAAGCAATCATAATTGCATCATCTGTTTCTCTCTGACATCTAGGACTGTAGTGTGTTTCGTAGGGGAATAGCTAATAATAATACTAGTTTGGGTTATTTCATGCTGTGAACGTGTTTTCCAAATCTAGCAACTTTGCTAGACCCTTTTTGACCTCTTCCTTGAATTCACTATCCCTAAGAACAGGAAACTAAGAACCTGTCGCAATACCCATGGAATGGTGGTGAACCAGGAAACAGGTCACCCACTGAGTTGGTCATACACAACAATGTCCTGCAGCAAAGCTTCATACAGGAAACAAGTATTTTCTATGTCGAGCTCTTGTTAAATGGGAGCTTAAAAGTCTGGCCTTCTCAGACAGAGGTGAGATTCCCAGTGCTCCTCTATGGTTGCAAAGTGCACCATGGCTCTTGAGGTAGTGGATCAGTTGAGGGATTGATGACAAGTTCAAGATACTTTCTAGAGAGGAACTCTTATTAGGCAGTGAAACTAATATGTATGTTCTTATTAGCTAAGGTTACTTACCTCTGCCAACTCAAGCCTGTCAAATACTTTGTGCCCCCACTTCAGTGTAGTGTAACTAATGGAAAATGGATGCTGTTTTTCTTTTTTCGTTGTAGCTTACCACTCCCAATGCAGTCCTATTCTCATTGCATGTTCCATAGTCTCCGAAAACAGCCACAAGCAATATCACTGCTCCTAACACAATCAACACTGACACACCTACAGTATGAGAGAGAGAGAGAGATGCCTATTTGTCAATGTTAGCTGTTCAGCACTAATTATTTTTCAGTAACACTTCAAAGTTATACTTTATAAATGGTTTTCAAATGGTTTATAAGTCATTAATAAACAAAGTTGTATAGTCTGTCTATCCATGGCTTACAGCTGAAAAAAGTTTACCAAAACATTTGGAGCTGAAATTAGAGAGCAGAGTTGTGAGCTCACCGATGACAAACTGTTGTGTGTTGAGGTCTATGTTGAAAAATCCTCTGGTCTCAGAGCTGAACCTCAGCCACAAGCCCAACCCCAACATTGCAAAACCCACCAGCTGTCAGAGGACGAAACAGCAAAAAAACAGCGTGTGCATGAAACCGGTTGTGAAACCACACCTAAAGATCAGTCTCACACAAGATGTTACAAATAGTGTAAAAGATGTTCTAGTATTAAAGGGATACTTCTGGATTTTGGCAATGAAGCCCGTTATCTATATACTTCCCCATTCATATGAACTCATGAATACCGTTTTTATGTCTCTGCATTCAGAACAGTGCTTTATATTTAGATGCAACACTTTTAAACTAATGTTCTGAGGTACAGGAGCTCAAGCAGTAAAAATGTTGAGGTGCCGGTACTCTGCTCCGGTGAGTCTCTCTCAAGCACTGAGTATGAAGGCAGGTAAACCAATGCTAACTAGCATTAGCACAATGGCTGGAAGTCTATGGTATATACTAGCATGCTAACAGTTACCATATACTTCGTCATTGTGCTAATGCTAGTTAGCATTGCGCTACGCTAGTTAGCAACTTCCTTCAAACTGCATGCAGAGACATGAGTTCATCGGACTCTGAGGAAGTAGATAATGGGCTTTATTGCCTAAATCCTAAAGTATCCCTTTCAATGTAACTATGAAATCTACAATGTTCAATTAAATTCAATTGATTGTCAAGAAACACCAACATTGGGTAGCTGTGTGATAAACCTGATGACAGCTTTGCACACTCTTGGCATTCTCTCAACCAGCTTCATGAGGTAGTTACCTGGAATGCATTATAATTAACAGGTGTGCCTTGTTAAAAGTTAATTTGTGGGAGCCAATCAGTTGTGTTGTGACATGGTAGGGGTGGTATACAGAAGATAGCCCTATTTGGTAAAAGACCAAGTCCATATTATGGCAAGAACTGCTCAAATAAGCAAAGAGAAACGACAGTCTACTTTAAGACATGAAGGTCAGTTAATACGGAGAATTAAAAACTTTGAATGTTTCTTCAAACTCACTTACCTAGTTGAATAAAGGTTCAATAAAAAATACATTTTAACTATTCACCTACCACAACGAATTTACATTTTACACCAGCCCCCTTACCTTTCTCATTCACACCTGATACCAATGTGTTACCACTAGGCCTACCGTTAGTGAGTTTATGGATACTTACGGCAAAAATTATGTTGAAAATGATGAGGATACACTTGCACAGCTGGCCACATCCGTCCAGTGCCATGATCAAAGCTTTGCTAACGCGCCACACGAGGGAAGTCAGAAATACAGTCTGGTGTCCTGCGAAAAGAATTGAAGATGTTCAAACATCTAAATGTTTACAATATGTGTGAAAAAAAAGCGCTGATAGGTAATAGACTGTCGAAGGTTGGTGGAAGTATTTAGTTAACTATAGAGCATCATAGCCAGGTTTGAATCACTGCAAGGTGAATCTTTAATTAGAAACATTTTGTAACGGTTTGTGTTTGATCTTCTACCTCGAGCTACAGTGAAGGAAATGTAACGCAAGCCTGAACAAATAAACCACCTACCTGGATTCTTTTCGCTCAGATCAGTCTCTTCAGTCTGCAGAATGCAACACCAAACCGTTCTTAAAGTTCAGACAATTTGTGTGAAGAAGTCAATTTATTGTTGGATTTGGTCTGGATTAAGTCCAACCCCAAATCCGATTGAATCATTTGATTGGATTAGGTTGTTGAGTGACTGGGGGGTGGTACACCTCAGAAGACGAGAAGACAGGCGGTGGCAATGATGGGTAAATGAAACTTAATTTTGCTCAGTTCTGGGAAACCGTTTTTGTTATGTTGTGTTGTGAAAGTAATAATCCTCTTATAATAATGAGCAAAAAGTAGAAAGCAGATAACCGTGTACGGTACAGGTATAGCCACATACAGTATATCAATAAGGCCTTTCATAATCAAATCAAATGTATTTATAAAGCCTTTTTTACGTCAGCCTAAAACCCCAAACAGCAAGCAATTAAGGTCAGGTCGTTCTTCAAGATGTTCAAACGTTCATAGATGACCAGCAGGGTCAAATAATAATCACAGTGGTTGTAGAGGGTGTAACAGGCCAGCAACTCAGGAGTACGAAAAAAGCAGGTCCAGGACAAGGTAGCATGTCCAGTGAACAGGTTAGGGTTCCATAGTTGCAGACAGAACAGTTGAAACTGGAGCAGCAGCACGACAAGGTAGCACGTCTGGTGAACAGGAATAGTGTTTCATAGCCACAGGCAAAACAGCAGAACTGGATCAGCAGCACATCCAGGTGGACTGGGGACAGCCAGGAGTCATCAGGCCAGGTAGTCCTGAGGCATGGTCCTGGGGTTTATTTGTACTATTTTCTACATTGTAGAATAATAGTGAAGACATCAAAACTATGAAATAACACATATGGAATCATGTAGTAACCCAAAACATGTTAAACATATCAAAATATATTTTATATTCTTCAAAGATACCACCTTTTGCATTGATGACAGCTTTGCACACTCTTGGCATACTCTCAACCAGCTTCATGAGGTAGTCACCTGGAATGCATTTCAATTAACAGGTGTGCCTTGTTAACTATTTACATTGACACCCCCCTCCATTTGTTTTGTACACTGCTGCTACTTGCTGTTTATGATCTATGCATAGTCACTTCACTGATACCTACATGTACAAATTACCTCGACTAACCTGTACCCCCGCACATTGACTCAGTACCGTACCCCCTGTATATAGCCACGTTATTGTAACATCTGCTTCCAGCTCACACTCTCAAACACATAGATCCCTTGAACGCAGCTCACTCCAGATCCCAATCACTTGAATTCTGATCACCTGTATGTCATTATCACACTATTTAGTTCAGTTCTTTGCACCCCATCATTGTGAGGTATTGTTTGTTTTGTGACACACTTCTATTCGGAGCTCTGTTTTTCCCGTAATTTAATCCTCCCGTGTATGATAGTTTTTGCCTGGCTCACTAACGACGCCTTTTGCCTATTTCCTGCCTGTACCTTATCGGATTTTCTGTTATCAACCTATTGCCTGATCTCCCGGACAACATTACTAGCCTTTTCCCTGCCTGTACTGTTGCCTTGTTGGACCCCCTGTGTATGACCTTCTGCCTGCCCCTGGACCCAGTTACCTGCCTCCTCCTGTGGTCCTGTACAATAAACACCTGCTGCGCCCTGCGCTTGAAACCAGCTCTCTCTCTTTTTTATTGTGTTACTATTTATTATCTTTTACTTTAGTTTATTTGGTAAATATTTTCTTAACTCTTCTTGAATTGCACTGTTGGTTATTAAGGGCTTGTAAGTAAGCATTTCACGGTAAGGTCTACACTTGTTGCATTCGGCGCATGTGACAAATTACGTTTGATTTGATTTGAAGGTCAGTCAATACGGAAAATGTTCAGAAATGTGAACGTTTCTTCAAGTGCAGTCACAAAAAACAAACTGGCTCTCATGCGGACCACCATAGGAAAAAAAGACCCAGAGTTACCTCTGCTGCAGATGATAAGTTCATTAGTTACCAGCCTAAGAAATTGCAGCCCAAATAAATTCTTCACAGAGTTCAAGTAACAGACACATCTCAACATCAACTGAGACTGCATGAATCAGGCCTTCATGGTTGAATTGCTGCAAAGAAACCACTACTAAAGGAAGTAACCGGAAGTTACTTTTCGTAGCATGTTAGGAGAGCATTTTAGCTAACCCTAACCCTTTTCCTAACCTGCTATGAAAGTAACCTCCGGGCGTATCTGTATACCACCTAGTCGACCCCCCCCGACTGAGTTCCATAAAACACAAACAACAATTTCGTTTGGTTGGGGGCCCCCTTATTTCTGATGGTCAGACCTACCCTGAGCACAGCCATCACACACACCACAGGAGGTTGGTGACAATTGGTGGGACCTTAATTGGGGAGTCGGGAATGTGGTAATGGCTGGAGTGCCATTCCATTAACTCCGTTCCAGACATTATTATGAGCTGTCATCCCCTCAGCAACCTCCACTGACACACACACAGGTGTACATGAACAACTAGCACATTACAACTAGCATATTGCATTTGATTGGTGTATCATCAGGATGCAAAAGGCTTTTGCTTCCCCTTTGCTTTACCCTCTCCAGAGGGTAGTGAGGACTGCACAGCGCATCACCGGGGGTAAACTACCTGCCCTCCAGGACACCTACACCACCCGATGTCACAGAAAGGCCAAAAAGATCATCAAGGACAACAACCACCCGAGCCACTGCCTGTTCACCCCGCTATCATCCAGAAGGCGAGGTCAGTACAGGTGCATCAAAGCTGGGACCGAGAGACTGAAAAACAGCTTCTACCTCAAGGCCATCAGACTGTTAAACAGCCATCACTAACATTGAGTGGCTGCTGCCAACATACTGACTTAAATCTCTAGCCACTTTAAACATAGGAATTGGATGTAACAAATGTATCACTAGCCACTTTAAACAATTTTGTATATAATGTTTACGTATCCGACATACTCATATCAAATGTATACACTGTACTCTAAACCATCTACTGTATCTTGCCTATGCCGTTCGGCCATCGACCCAAATCTCTAGCCACTTTAATAATTATAATTGGATGAAATAATGTATCACTAGCCACTTTAAACAATGCCATTTATATAATGTTTACATATCCTACATTACTCATCTCATANAGGGGAAGCAAAAGCCTTTTGCATCCTGATGATACACCAATCAAATGCAATATGCTAGTTGTAATGTGCTAGTTGTTCATGTACACCTGTGTGTGTGTCAGTGGAGGTTGCTGAGGGGATGACAGCTCATAATAATGTCTGGAACGGAGTTAATGGAATGGCACTCCAGCCATTACCACATTCCCGACTCCCCAATTAAGGTCCCACCAATTGTCACCAACCTCCTGTGGTGTGTGTGATGGCTGTGCTCAGGGTAGGTCTGACCATCAGAAATAAGGGGGCCCCCAACCAAACGAAATTGTTGTTTGTGTTTTATGGAACTCAGTCGGGGGGGGTCGACTAGGTGGTATACAGATACGCCCGGAGGTTACTTTCATAGCAGGTTAGGAAAAGGGTTAGGGTTAGCTAAAATGCTCTCCTAACATGCTACGAAAAGTAACTTCCGGTTACTTCCTTTAGTAGTGGTTTCTTTGCAGCAATTCAACCATGAAGGCCTGATTCATGCAGTCTCAGTTGATGTTGAGATGTGTCTGTTACTTGAACTCTGTGAAGAATTTATTTGGGCTGCAATTTCTTAGGCTGGTAACTAATGAACTTATCATCTGCAGCAGAGGTAACTCTGGGTCTTTTTTTCCTATGGTGGTCCGCATGAGAGCCAGTTTGTTTTTTGTGACTGCACTTGAAGAAACGTTCACATTTCTGAACATTTTCCGTATTGACTGACCTTCAAATCAAATCAAACGTAATTTGTCACATGCGCCGAATGCAACAAGTGTAGACCTTACCGTGAAATGCTTACTTACAAGCCCTTAATAACCAACAGTGCAATTCAAGAAGAGTTAAGAAAATATTTACCAAATAAACTAAAGTAAAAGATAATAAATAGTAACACAATAAAAAAGAGAGAGAGCTGGTTTCAAGCGCAGGGCGCAGCAGGTGTTTATTGTACAGGACCACAGGAGGAGGCAGGTAACTGGGTCCAGGGGCAGGCAGAAGGTCATACACAGGGGGTCCAACAAGGCAACAGTACAGGCAGGGAAAAGGCTAGTAATGTTGTCCGGGAGATCAGGCAATAGGTTGATAACAGAAAATCCGATAAGGTACAGGCAGGAAATAGGCAAAAGGCGTCGTTAGTGAGCCAGGCAAAAACTATCATACACGGGAGGATTAAATTACGGGAAAAACAGAGCTCCGAATAGAAGTGTGTCACAAAACAAACAATACCTCACAATGATGGGGTGCAAAGAACTGAACTAAATAGTGTGATAATGACATACAGGTGATCAGAATTCAAGTGATTGGGATCTGGAGTGAGCTGCGTTCAAGGGATCTATGTGTTTGAGAGTGTGAGCTGGAAGCAGATGTTACAATAACGTGGCTATATACAGGGGGTACGGTACTGAGTCAATGTGCGGGGGTACAGGTTAGTCGAGGTAATTTGTACATGTAGGTATCAGTGAAGTGACTATGCATAGATCATAAACAGCAAGTAGCAGCAGTGTACAAAACAAATGGAGGGGGGTGTCAATGTAAATAGTTAACAAGGCACACCTGTTAATTGAAATGCATTCCAGGTGACTACCTCATGAAGCTGGTTGAGAGTATGCCAAGAGTGTGCAAAGCTGTCATCAATGCAAAAGGTGGTATCTTTGAAGAATATAAAATATATTTTGATATGTTTAACATGTTTTGGGTTACTACATGATTCCATATGTGTTATTTCATAGTTTTGATGTCTTCACTATTATTCTACAATGTAGAAAATAGTACAAATAAACCCCAGGACCATGCCTCAGGACTACCTGGCCTGATGACTCCTGGCTGTCCCCAGTCCACCTGGATGTGCTGCTGATCCAGTTCTGCTGTTTTGCCTGTGGCTATGAAACACTATTCCTGTTCACCAGACGTGCTACCTTGTCGTGCTGCTGCTCCAGTTTCAACTGTTCTGTCTGCAACTATGGAACCCTAACCTGTTCACTGGACATGCTACCTTGTCCTGGACCTGCTTTTTTCGTACTCCTGAGTTGCTGGCCTGTTACACCCTCTACAACCACTGTGATTATTATTTGACCCTGCTGGTCATCTATGAACGTTTGAACATCTTGAAGAACGACCTGACCTTAATTGCTTGCTGTTTGGGGTTTTAGGCTGACGTAAAAAAGGCTTTATAAATACATTTGATTTGATTATGAAAGGCCTTATTGATATACTGTATGTGGCTATACCTGTACCGTACACGGTTATCTGCTTTCTACTTTTTGCTCATTATTATAAGAGGATTATTACTTTCACAACACAACATAACAAAAACGGTTTCCCAGAACTGAGCAAAATTAAGTTTCATTTACCCATCATTGCCACCGCCTGTCTTCTCGTCTTCTGAGGTGTACCACCCCCCAGTCACTCAACAACCTAATCCAATCAAATGATTCAATCGGATTTGGGGTTGGACTTAATCCAGACCAAATCCAACAATAAATTGACTTCTTCACACAAATTGTCTGAACTTTAAGAACGGTTTGGTGTTGCATTCTGCAGACTGAAGAGACTGATCTGAGCGAAAAGAATCCAGGTAGGTGGTTTATTTGTTCAGGCTTGCGTTACATTTCCTTCACTGTAGCTCGAGGTAGAAGATCAAACACAAACCGTTACAAAATGTTTCTAATTAAAGATTCACCTTGCAGTGATTCAAACCTGGCTATGATGCTCTATAGTTAACTAAATACTTCCACCAACCTTCGACAGTCTATTACCTATCAGCGCTTTTTTTTCACACATATTGTAAACATTTAGATGTTTGAACATCTTCAATTCTTTTCGCAGGACACCAGACTGTATTTCTGACTTCCCTCGTGTGGCGCGTTAGCAAAGCTTTGATCATGGCACTGGACGGATGTGGCCAGCTGTGCAAGTGTATCCTCATCATTTTCAACATAATTTTTGCCGTAAGTATCCATAAACTCACTAACGGTAGGCCTAGTGGTAACACATTGGTATCAGGTGTGAATGAGAAAGGTAAGGGGGCTGGTGTAAAATGTAAATTCGTTGTGGTAGGTGAATAGTTAAAATGTATTTTTTATTGAACCTTTATTCAACTAGGTAAGTGAGTTTGAAGAAACATTCAAAGTTTTTAATTCTCCGTATTAACTGACCTTCATGTCTTAAAGTAGACTGTCGTTTCTCTTTGCTTATTTGAGCAGTTCTTGCCATAATATGGACTTGGTCTTTTACCAAATAGGGCTATCTTCTGTATACCACCCCTACCATGTCACAACACAACTGATTGGCTCCCACAAATTAACTTTTAACAAGGCACACCTGTTAATTATAATGCATTCCAGGTAACTACCTCATGAAGCTGGTTGAGAGAATGCCAAGAGTGTGCAAAGCTGTCATCAGGTTTATCACACAGCTACCCAATGTTGGTGTTTCTTGACAATCAATTGAATTTAATTGAACATTGTAGATTTCATAGTTACATTGAAAGGGATACTTTAGGATTTAGGCAATAAAGCCCATTATCTACTTCCTCAGAGTCCGATGAACTCATGTCTCTGCATGCAGTTTGAAGGAAGTTGCTAACTAGCGTAGCGCAATGCTAACTAGCATTAGCACAATGACGAAGTATATGGTAACTGTTAGCATGCTAGTATATACCATAGACTTCCAGCCATTGTGCTAATGCTAGTTAGCATTGGTTTACCTGCCTTCATACTCAGTGCTTGAGAGAGACTCACCGGAGCAGAGTACCGGCACCTCAACATTTTTACTGCTTGAGCTCCTGTACCTCAGAACATTAGTTTAAAAGTGTTGCATCTAAATATAAAGCACTGTTCTGAATGCAGAGACATAAAAACGGTATTCATGAGTTCATATGAATGGGGAAGTATATAGATAACGGGCTTCATTGCCAAAATCCAGAAGTATCCCTTTAATACTAGAACATCTTTTACACTATTTGTAACATCTTGTGTGAGACTGATCTTTAGGTGTGGTTTCACAACCGGTTTCATGCACACGCTGTTTTTTTGCTGTTTCGTCCTCTGACAGCTGGTGGGTTTTGCAATGTTGGGGTTGGGCTTGTGGCTGAGGTTCAGCTCTGAGACCAGAGGATTTTTCAACATAGACCTCAACACACAACAGTTTGTCATCGGTGAGCTCACAACTCTGCTCTCTAATTTCAGCTCCAAATGTTTTGGTAAACTTTTTTCAGCTGTAAGCCATGGATAGACAGACTATACAACTTTGTTTATTAATGACTTATAAACCATTTGAAAACCATTTATAAAGTATAACTTTGAAGTGTTACTGAAAAATAATTAGTGCTGAACAGCTAACATTGACAAATAGGCATCTCTCTCTCTCTCTCATACTGTAGGTGTGTCAGTGTTGATTGTGTTAGGAGCAGTGATATTGCTTGTGGCTGTTTTCGGAGACTATGGAACATGCAATGAGAATAGGACTGCATTGGGAGTGGTAAGCTACAACGAAAAAAGAAAAACAGCATCCATTTTCCATTAGTTACACTACACTGAAGTGGGGGCACAAAGTATTTGACAGGCTTGAGTTGGCAGAGGTAAGTAACCTTAGCTAATAAGAACATACATATTAGTTTCACTGCCTAATAAGAGTTCCTCTCTAGAAAGTATCTTGAACTTGTCATCAATCCCTCAACTGATCCACTACCTCAAGAGCCATGGTGCACTTTGCAACCATAGAGGAGCACTGGGAATCTCACCTCTGTCTGAGAAGGCCAGACTTTTAAGCTCCCATTTAACAAGAGCTCGACATAGAAAATACTTGTTTCCTGTATGAAGCTTTGCTGCAGGACATTGTTGTGTATGACCAACTCAGTGGGTGACCTGTTTCCTGGTTCACCACCATTCCATGGGTATTGCGACAGGTTCTTAGTTTCCTGTTCTTAGGGATAGTGAATTCAAGGAAGAGGTCAAAAAGGGTCTAGCAAAGTTGCTAGATTTGGAAAACACGTTCACAGCATGAAATAACCCAAACTAGTATTATTATTAGCTATTCCCCTACGAAACACACTACAGTCCTAGATGTCAGAGAGAAACAGATGATGCAATTATGATTGCTTTGTATCTCAAATTGACAAAGCAATGCGCTTACTAATTTACAGCTATGATGAGCTGAAACTTGTTTTTGGCTGCAGGTTCAAGGTGGAAATCAGACAGTGAATTATTTATCTTGCTCAGAGTTTCCTGTTGCCATTTTGAGGCAGTGATTGCTTTCTCTGTGGTTTATTATTGGATGCATGACTGAGTGTGTCATACAGTATGTGATCGCTCTCATATTAAAATCAGCACTCATGTTGAGGAATGTTAGCACTTCTATGCTTGTGAAGATAGCCATTGATTTACTTTAGAGGCACATAGTAACCTACACAGTTTCAGAGGTCATGGTCTTTTCTCATTGTTGCAACTTCAAATTCAACTTTATTTATTGTGCATACATTTAACGTCACAACGCATAAGAAATAAGTCAATTTAAAGGACAGTTTATACATAATCCAGTGATACTGTGGTTTTATTTGTGGTAATTCATACTGTATGTGTTCTGCTGTTTACCTGATTTGTTTACCTGCCCCTCCCAGTTTTCCTGCCTGCTGGCTATCCTGGCTGGAGTAGAGGCTGGAGCCGGTGTGTACGCCTACATAAGAAGCGATGAGGTGAGAGGGAAGGGAAAGAGGGAGCGAGAGAATTATTAATGATAAAGAACTTCAAGCCAAGGCTTCCCTTTCACACAGATCACCAAACTCTGTGCTATTTCATTAAATGGTAGTAGTCAACAGTGTAACTACCTCATGTGTTAATGTCCTCTTTGTGCTGTGCAGGTGGGAGAGCAGCTGGCAAAATTATATATGACGGTGTACGCTCAGTATGTGAACAAAGGAGACCCTGGCTTGGCTGCTACCCTGTCCATGTTCCACAATGTGGTAAAGACCAAACCTATTCCCAAACTATTAATAGCATCACAGCTTTAGTTAGGCACATTTCACTCCATCAGAGCTAATTCAATCCACAGCTCTATAACAATTGCACAACTATTGTAACAATTATGTACACATTCTGAATGGCACTTGCCTTCTCTCTCTCTCCTAGTTGCACTGCTGTGGACTCATTGGTGCCTTGGACCTCTTGGTAAAAAAAACATGTCCCGAAACCGGCTTTTTTGAGACCTTCACTCTCCCTGTGAGTGTGTTCATTATAGGCCAAATCCTATAAACATGTGCAACTTGAACTTCAATATATTTCATGCATTGTTGTCCATCCAATGGATATTTGCGAGTAAATGTAAGTTGCAGGGCCGGCCCGCTCATTAGGCAGTCAAGGGTGGCATTTTCTAAACTAAGCTGAACAAGACGCACCAACAACGCATAAAACCTCACATTGTTCTACCTAAAAACAATGAAAAATTCACTCAACCAATGGCAAATTGTTTTTTTAGGTGAGCTCTGATGCCGCCCTGTACCCACTTTCTCAAAGGCACAACATTATTCGCTTGTCCGTTCAGTGCGTCTCTCCAGGGTGCTGTTGGAGACGCATTGCTGCGGCGCTCCACCAACGTTCCGTCAAAAAAAACATGTAGCAAATACAGGATATGGTAGAAAGAGTTAGTGGCCTTTTCTGTAGCCTACAGGCTGGAGATGAAATCTATGACAATGTAATGAGATGGACACATTTGCAACATGCAGGTTTCTCAGATCAAAAAGCCAAACCTAAATGGCACCCAATCAAACAAAAATGCGCTGACATGTTAAAAATAGAATAGAACTGAAAATAAACATGATTTCAACGTCTGGAAAATACGTAGTTTTGCTGGGTGGCAATTTCTTTCTCTCGCCTAGGGCGGCAGAACAGCCATGACTGGCCCTGTACAGGTGCATAGGATTCGGTCGTTTTTCATATTGACTGCATAATGTAAAATAATCCGTCAAGACTGTGACAAATTACATTTGTTACCTTATGTTTATTCCACTATGGCGGCATCGAGGAGGGTGGCCTAGATTCCCATATCTCTGCTCTGTACTGAGCCCAAGGCCCTAACCCGTCCCCCTCTGGTCTCTCTGTCCCCCTGCAGGCCTGCTCCACAGTGATCATCAACCTTTTTGAGTCCAAAGCACCTCTGATGTTGGGCCTCTTCCTTGGGACTGCTGCTGCGCTGGTAGGCAATACTACACAGATACACCGTTCAGTGCACAAATGTGTTAATCAGGGTAGATGTTGCTGCAGGGTTACAAATGCACTGGTTAGAAGAGAGAGCCACAGACAGGTGTGGTGTTACACATTGTTCCTGTGCTGAAACTGATTGTCAGAGGAGAGCTGAAGCAAATCCCAAGACTTAACTGTTTTCCCTTTTCAACCTTTTGCTTCTCTTTTGTAATAACCCATACCTTCGTCTGTTTCTCCCACCCCTCCCTTCAAATTACTCCTCTCCCACTTCCTTGCCCTTTCCCTCTCTCCATCCTTTCAGATCTTGGCCCTGGTGTGCAGCTCTCTCCTCAGCAAAGAGATCCCAGTCCTCCTCCCCCCTACATCCTCCTCTCCTCCACTACTGTCCTCTCCCCCCCTAACCAGGACCCTGTGGTCTTTACCCCGCTCCCTGTCATCATACCTGTGGCTGATGCACTAACTTCTTACCCCTCCATCTTTAGTTACACCAATAATCTATGATTCTTTCCTCGCACATTGACAAGGTCAATGTCTAGTCTCACTGCAAGCTATCCATCTTCTACCGTGAAATATCTGGAATTAGTGTTTCTCGTCTTCAATTGGGGGAGGGGGGGGGAACAATCGCTCACCCTGTTACTTCATGTGGTCTAATCCTCAATGTGATGGGGGGGGGGTGGACGATCCCTCACCCTGTTACTTCATGTGGTCTAATCCTGAAGGTGATGGGGGGTGATCTGATCCCTTCCCTCCCTGCATCACCACCTTCTGTTGCTCCTAGATCACGGCCATGGTGTGCTGCAGCATCCTCATGAAACAGATCAAGAAGAGTCACCTCTCTGCCCCAATGTACTGAGGGGACAGGACCACCACGTTCAAACATTTTTCTCCACTATGAGACCAAACCAGATGGTTGTCATTCAGTGACCATCACCCCATCCTTTCACTTAATTCTTCTGGAGGCACCCAATAAAAATGGATGTCCTAAATAGCTTTCATTCATTCGCGTAGCTGGACAGGGCTCCAGATCATCTGGACATGCCATTAGCAGTGCTCAGAATGAGACCACACCATCCATTTAGATGACATATGAACAGGGCAGACAAGACACTGTTGCTCAGTAGCAGCTGTTTGTTCTGACCCTCTTCCCACTGTAGTCCTTAATCTTCATATTTTTTACCTTTATGCAAAGTTGAGTCAGGGATCCTTCAATATGGCTCTAACGTTCTGTTTGCTTGACTTCTTACTCTATTACTTTGATGCCAATTTCCAGCATGTAAACAACTGATTTTTATAAGCGAACTGTAATGTATGCAACTGGGATACATTTCCTTGTAATTTTGAGTCACTCCAATCGCAGCAGATGTGTAACCTAGAAGCTTATTGCTCTTGGGAATCATATCTCCCTGAATGCCCCCGGTCAAGCAGCAGTTGTACTGGAGGCTGTTGAGTGTGGTAGAATAAACACTTCATATGGAGTGCCTTGGTACACTAGCCAAAGTGTTGCCCTGTAAATGCAGGCCATGTTAGGCAGGAGTGGGCCAAATAGTGTACCTAACCAGGTCAAGTGTCTTGTAGGGAGTCTTATTTTATAGGTATTAATGAGATTTCCAATGCTTTTTTTTTTGCACTGTGAACCACTTAAGTTCTGTTGCAAGCTAATACTACTGACTAACTTGGCACCAAATGTGGAGCTTTTTGTTAAAGTTGTTTGTTCTTCCTTGTCTGATGTCATTGTGCTTACTGCATGACTGAATAAGTGCTGGAGAAGAACAAATCATTGACCAATTGTGAGTAATGTGTATTTATTAATTTGTTCAGTTGTCCAGCTTTGGTCCTACAAATGAATAAGTTAATGTAACAAAGACTGAAAATACATATGAGTGTCAAGTTGAATACTGTAAGAAACAAGTACATTTGAGCAATACAGTATATTTGAGTAACTTCAATAAATGGATGGTTTATACTCCTACTTTGTGCACAATTGTCCAAACCATTATAGGAGTGTTAATTCAACCACTGAAGCAGCCCTCAATACAGTCCCCGTCTGCTGGGGAGCACACCTCTGTGGAGCACATGAAGTAGATCTGTTGTGGATGAGGACAGGAGAACACATTCAAATGCACTGACCACACAGTACTGTATCAAACTGTCTATAATATGACACCATTGGCTGAAACTGACCTCCTGGTGGGAGGGACTTCCTGTGGGTAAAGACTGGAAGGTGGTGATTGTGAGCCTCCGGGTGTGACGGGGCTGAGCAGGTGGTGGGGGAGGGGCCTGGGAGTCACCACGGCTGGGACAGCTGAAAAATGAGAAAACAATGTGGAGGTTTTCAGACAAAATAATTGCCTGTTCACTATATGGACAGTTATTTAGTGGAGCTGACCAGCAGGTGCTGTGGAAAAACCTATAGAATATGGATATTTCATGGATCTATGCAGTGCTTTCTCTGTGCTGTTGCATGTAAACAAACAGGAACTATAGTGGAACAACCTACCCATCATAGATGAGCAGCCAGCGGGCCCGTGGTGTGTCTGGGTAGGCCAGACAGTAGTGCACTAGGAGCACCAGACCAGGGTCCATGTCTGGGGGGCTCAGCAGACCCACTTCCAGGTGCAGAGGTCGCCCCTGAAGTAGACTGATTGGTCGATGTTTCTCTGGGTAGAAGCTGCTGTAGTGCTCATCTACAGGCAGATGTGAACATGGGGAGGGTAAGTGGTTAGTTGGCAGATACAGTATGATAAAACCTGCTCCTCAGAGTCCTACATAGCTCTGCTACTACTGAATGTTTCATTACTTATACAGTCCTACCTGTAGCAATTCGTAGCTGGACAGCCAATGAGCCCTGAGTGGGGACAGGGGGGCTAGGGGTGGTGTTCATCACCTGGTACCTCACCCTCCCTGGAGAACCAGGAGAAGACCTGCACTCCACCATCAACCTACACAGAAGACAAGCTCTGTGTTACACTGACTTGTAATCTCATCCCATCTGTGCTAAAGGATTGCAAGTTCATCATCATGGTTTAAAAGCATTAGCATTCAAGTGGTAACTTTTGGGGAAAATAATGAAATACATTTGCTAGGGATTTGAACCATTTGTTCTTGTAGTAATTGCTTTACCGGACAGGTGAGTCTTCAGACGTGGTTCTGTGTTTATGTTGTGTGGAAAGTAGAGCGTTGAACTCCAACAAGTGGACCATGGCCTGACCATCCTCCTAACCAAACAGACATGAGCAACAGGTCAAATGAAGGAGCATCAAACTATAACATACAAAATAATCATACACAAGTAATATGTTGAACAGTTTTATAAGGATGTGGAGTAGCAGGGGTACAGTAACTTACATATCTGTGCACTCCACAGCCATCCAGGGGTACACTGTACAGGTCAGAGGTCATCCTCTGGGGGGTGCAGGACACGTGGTTGTCCACAGGCAGAGGGGGAAGGGTGACTGTGGGGTCCACCAGAGAGCCAGGGACCGCAAAGACAAATCGACGCCCCAATGTACACTCTGAGGGTTGACACACCCACACACACCCACACACACACACACACACACCCCCCCCTTGAGGACCTAAGACACAATCCGCGCATTGTGTAAACTAATGAGTAGCAAAGCAATTCAAAAACTGACATTCCCGAAATACCAAGCATGTGCACATGGCCTTGGACACGCTGGAAGGCCATTTCCACTCCTATCTCAGATCTTCCTCTGGGAAGTGTTTTGATGTCGGCAAAACACCAAACAGCCAACTGTTATGGCTTCTCCATAGCAACACCAAGAACAGTAGCTTGAGATCGAGACACTAACCATTCACAAGGTAAGAGCAGCAGCCTGAGGAGCGGTCACAGTCATGGTCGAATAAGCCACAGGGTGTGTGTGTATCGGCCTTGAAACCAGGGTCTGTATGGAGGAAAAGGAAACGGTACTGGTGTGACAAACCAAGTTCATGAACTTCTACTTAAGAAAAAAGTGGATATTTGATACTGAAGTGAAACCAATTACACGGTGGTCTCCAGGATCACCTAGCAGAGGTGGAGTGCCCTCTTGTGGCTCTTTATAGTGCATGCACTGATATGAGAACCACACAGCCTTTCAATAGTGGTGCAGTTCAAACATTCAGTAGAGATATTCAAGATGACTTACCTTTCATCACAGTGTCTGGAAGATCTCCAGGGGGCCCTGGGTTGAGACGATGAGGGGAAGGAATGGTTGAAGGTTGTAGATTAATGATGTGATGGTGTGAGGGGTTATGAATGGGGTTGGTGGTAGGATGGGGTGCATGGGTTGGACTCGCCACAGGAGTATGGGCAAAACTTCCTCTTCTATAATGGTCAAAATCTAGGGGAGCTTGAGCCTCTGATGTCTTTTCGGCGTGTGTACTGGGATCATAGCTTTGGTCCTGGTCATAGATGGACATTCCAGGATGGTAGTAGTAAGGGTCAAAGGGAAAACATGGGATTTCAGGAGTTGGAGGTTCTGGGGTTGGAGGTGGGGTTTGAGGACTGTTAGTGGCAGGAGGAGTAGGCCGAGGTTGGGTAGTAATCTGGATAGGCATTTTGGCCTGGGCGTAGTCATATGAGAGGGCTGGTTGGGGAGAAGTTTCCATAGTGTGAGGAGCAGATGTCTGAGATGGAGGAGTCCGACCTCCTTTAGATGGGGCAGAAGATGCATGATCAACAGGTTGGGGTAATTTGTATGGATCATAAGGCATTGAGTAGTAATAGAATGGGTGATCGTAGTAGTGTGGATAAACTGGATGGCCAGATGCTGGAGTAGAGGTTGAAGAGGATGCAGGCGGAGCAGTGGGGGGGACAGTAGCAGGGTTTTGTTCTTGTTGAGGGTTACTGATGGGTGATTTGAGATGAGGGTAGTACAACGGGGGGAAGTTTGGAAAGAGAAGAGGTTGGGTTGCAGCATGGGCAACAGAGGTAGAACTAGTAGACAGGCTCTGAGCTGTGTGTGAATTTGAGGGTTGTTGTTGTGGGGGCCATTTCAGGTGACCATGAGGGTGTGGCTTTCCACTTTGATCAGGAGATGGGGGAGATGGGACAACTGGAGGATGTTCGTCCATGGGTCTAGAGGGATTGTTGGTCTGGAGACCAATTCTATGTTTCTGGATCGGTGGAGGCTTGTAGGGAAAATGAAGGGTGTATTGGTAGAATGGGATCTCTGTTAAGGTGGGAGATGAGTTAGGGGAAGTGATAGGTTTCAAAGGTTGAAGGTGAATAAAAGGGTCATCAGGGTGATGGGACCTCTTGACTTCACCACTGGGTGTTTGTGGGGTGTAGTAGTGAGGATAGGGTGGAGGGTGAGGCACATGAGGAGCAGAAGTTCTACGGTGTGTTTGTGAACTGCTAACAGGGGAAGTAGAGGAGTGAGAGGCAGGGGTAACATGCTGAGGGTGTTGGGGTGGGTTATAGGGAGGCAATTTGGGTCGGTAGTGGTAGTAGTGTGGAAACACCGGGAAGATCGGGTTAGGGTTGTGAGGGGCAGGTGGTTCAACTTGAGGACCATTGGTGGAAGTACCCGTCTTGGCACCAGAACTGGGCCCTTGAGGTGGCTCAAGCATAGGGATTTTGGGGTGATTGTAGTTGTGGTAGTATGGGTGGAGAGTAAACTCAGGGGTTCGGGCTTCAGAGTGAACTGGATGACCAGCTGTAGTGGAAGAATACTGAGTAACATAGGGGTCATAGTAGTTAGGGTGGCTTGGGACAGGAGTGTGGCCTGGCTTCGACTCAGTGGGGCCTGTAGTTGGGAGTTGAGAGGGGGGACTAGAGGTGAAGGGTGACTGGTATGACTCACTGAGGGGCATCGTGTGGAGGTAGTAATACTGATAGAATGGGTAGGCCTGAAGATGCTGAGCCAGGGGAGGATGGACAGAGCGGCCTGTAGTCAAGGGAGAAATAACATGGATACCAGGGCTGGGAGGCTGATCACGGGGCAATGTGGGCTGGGGATTGAATGGGAAGGACGGGTGAAGCACTGGGTAAGACAGGGTTATGGAAGAAGGGTTAGACAGCAGGGTTGTGGAAACTGAGTTTGTTGGGCCCATAATTGCATAATTGGGGAAATCTACTGCAGGTCGGAAGGGTTGTATTACTTGGTCAGGCGGAGAAGAAGGACAGGCCAGTGTGATGGCTTTCTCTCCTATTTGAAGAGAGAGAGTGTATTTTCCATCCTGGAAGAAAATGTACATTATTTCAGTTAGGTGGGGAAATGATCATTTCACTGAGTGTACAAAATATTAGGAACACCTTTCCTAATATTGAGTTGCACCTCCTTTTGCTCTCAGAACAGCCTCAATTCTTCGGGGCATGGAGAGATTGGAAACCCAAATTGGTCTACACGGACAAGTTCTGGCCTGGTTTAGATCTTATCTGTCGGAAAGATAGCAGTTTGTCTCTGTGGATGGTTTGTCCTCTGACAAATCAACTGTAAATTTCAGTGTTCCTCAAAGTTCCTTTTTAGGACCACTATTGTTTTCACTATATATTGTACCTCTTGGTGATGTCATTCGGAAACAATGTTAACTTTCACTGCTATGTTTGTTCTAGGTCCCAAGAAACAAAGATCTTCTGTTGAATCTGACAATTAATCTTGATGGTTGTACAGTCGTCTCAAATAAAACTGAAGGACCTCGGCGTTACTCTGGACCCTGATCTCTCTTGACGAACATATCAAGACTGTTTCAAGGACAGATTTTTTCCATCTACTTAACATTGCAAAAATCTGAATCTTTCTGTCCAAAAATGATGCAGAAAAACTGATCCATGCTTTTGTCACTTCTAGGTTAGACTACTGCAATGCTCTACTTTCCGGCTACCTGGACAGAGCACTAAATAAACTTCAGTTAGTGCTAAACACGGCTGCTAGAATCTTGACTAGAACCAAAAAATGTGATCATATTACGCCAGTGCTAGACTCTCTACACTGGCTTCCTTTAAGGCAAGGGCTGATTTCAAGGTTTTACTGCTAACCTACAAAGCATTACATGGGCTTGCTCCTACCTATCTTTCTGATTTGGTCCTGCCGAACATACTTACACATACGCTACAGTCACAAGACGCAGGCCTCCTTACTGTCCCTAGAATTTCTAAGCAAACAGCTGGAGGCAGGGCTTTTTCCTATAGAGCTCCACTATAGAGCTCTATCTATGTGAGAGACGCAGACTCGGTCTCAACCGAAGTCCTTATTGAAGACTCATCTCTTCAGTAGGTCCTATGACTGAGTGTAGTCTGGCCCAGGAGTGTGAAGGTGAACGAAAAGGCACTGGAGCAACGAACCACCCTTGCTGTCTCTGCCTGGCCGGTTCCCCTCTCTCCACTGGGATTCTCTGCCTCAAACCCTATTACAGGGGCTGAGTCACTGGTGCTCTTCCATGCTGTCCCTAGGAGGGGTGTGTCACTTGAGTCACTGACGTGATCTTCCTGTCCGGGTTGGCCCCCCCCCCCTTGGGTTGTGCCGTGGGGGAGATCTTTGTGGGCTATACTCGGCCTTGTCTCAGGATGGTAAGTTGGTGGTTGAAGATATCCCTCTAGTGGGGTTGGGGCTAGGCATTGGCAAAGTAGATGGGGTTACATCCTGCCTGTTTGGCCCTGTCCAGGGGTATCGTCAGACTGGGCCACAGTGTCTCCCTACCCCTCCTGTCTCACCCCCCAGTATTTATGCTGCAAAAAATAGCTCTCTCTCTCCCTCCCTCCTCAGGAATACCTGGCCTGATGACTCCTTGCTGTCCCCAGTCCACCTGGCCGTGCTGCTGCTCCAGTTTCAACTGTTCTGCCTGCGGCTATGGAACCCTGACCTGTTCACCGGACGTGCTACCTGTTCCAGACCTGCTACCTGTCCCAGACCTGCTGTTTTCTACTCTCTAGAAACAGCAGGAGCGGTAGAGATATGAAAAGCCAACTGACATTTACTCCTGAGGCGCTGACCTGTTGCACCCTCGACAACCACTTTGATTATTATTATTTGACCCTGCTGGTCATCTATGAACGTTTGAACATCTTGGCCATGTTCTGTTATAATCTCCACCCGGCACAGCCAGAAGAGGATTGGCCACCCCTCACAGCCTTGTTCCTCTAGGTTTCTTCCTAAATTCTTTCTAGAGAGTTTTTCCTAACCACCGTGCTTCTACACCTGCATTACTTGCTGTTTGGGGTTTTAGGCTGGGTTTCTGTACAGCACTTTGTGACATCAGCTGATGTAAGAAGGGCTTTATAAATACATTTGATTTGACTATAAGGTGTCTAAAGCGTTCCATGTTGATGCTGTCCCATGTTGACCTCAATGCTTCCCACAGTTGTATCATGTTGGCTGGATGTCCTTTGGGTGGTGGTGGACCATCCCCGATACACAGGAAACTGTTTAGCAGGAAAAACCCAGCAGCGTTGCCGTTCTTGACACAAACCGGTGCCCTTGGCACCTACTACCATAACCGTTCAAAAGCACTGCAATCTTCTGTCTTGCCCATGCAACCTTCTGAGTGGCACACATACACAATCCATGTCTCAATTGTCTCAAGGCTTAAATGTTTTTATTTGACCCATCCCCTCCCCTTCATCTACACTGATCGAAGTGGATCTAACAAGTGACATCAATAAGGGATCATAGCTTTCACCTGGTCAGTCTCAAGGAAAGAGCAGGTGTTCCTAATGTTTGTTCACTCAGTGTAAAATTATTAAGCAAATAAATTGGTTTAGCAAATTTCATGTAAAAGCAAAAATGACAGTCAAGTAGCCCTGAGTCATAATTTCCATCCCATGTGATATGAGTGCCATGGCTCACCTTTGATGTGATCCCACAGGCAGTGAAGGGTGCTGATATGAGCAGCACTCCATGGTGCCTGTCCATACTGTAGCCACACTGCAGGGCCAGCGAAAGCAGTGGCATCCATTTACCTCTAACTACAGGGGGAAACCAACACAGCTCACATATAGACCTGACAGTATCCCCACAAACTCATGATAGCAGTAGAAATATAGTTACAGAAACATTGGACTCAATTATGCCTCTAAATCTGTCTGTTCAGCAGCCATAGTGTGCAGGCGGTGTACAATTGTGATAAATTATACAACTTCACACTTACCCTTGACTCTGAACTCCTCTTTGGCTCCATGAACTTGCAGTCTGACAGTCATTCCCTGAGATGAGCAGCAGAGGGAGGAGGGGGTCAGGGCCTGAGCTTGGGACACTGGGCAGGACATCTTCACGGGGGTCCCTCTCCAGATCAGAGGCAACACATAACTACCATCCTGTCAGCAGCACCGCAGGCCACAGGAAAGGAGTGAATAATGGTGTGTGAAGAACAATAGAAAAAGCTTTTATGGGGGGTGCTACTTTACCTCTTCTTGCTTGACGTGACAAGCATTATAAGGTACCACAAACGTCAGGTCTCGCCATGTCGACTCGACAGAGTAGCCACATTGAGAGGGTAGTTTGGCCAGGGGGACAGCAGAGGCATTTGCTAAAGGCAATAGGACAAATGAATAGAATAGCCTACAGCTATGCATCATTCACACCCACACACCTTGTGGTCAGACTTGGGCTCCTTTAGTACATTATTGGGCTAACTTGACTCCTTATTAGTCCAAGGACCTTACAGGTTCTGTTTAAAGGCGAATTGGCTCTGGAAGCCAAAATAGTCAAATACTCCATCTAAAACGTGAATCAATTCTCAATTGCAGTAGGTTTCTAGAAACATAAATCCCTCTACTTTCATATCACATCAAAATCATTTCACAAATGAAAATACTGTATACTGTTTTAACAGGTTTTTAACAGTTGCAGCCAATAGTCTTTCTTTGTGACGACTCAAGTTTGTGGCGTCCATATTCGATTTATGTAACCATACCAAACTAATTTGAGTGTCCCAGATTTACACTTACTATGTTACGTCTAGGCTGGTGAACCCTAACTCTACAAAGATGTGAATCAATTTAACTTTGTTTTTATAAAATGTCTTGCTGATATGAAAGATTAAGATTAACTCCCCTGTACAGAAGACACCTTCATCCAATGACTAATGTGTAATGGAACAGAGGACTTGATCAAAGGGATAGGCCACTGTCCGACTTACCTCTGTCTACTAGCAGATGTATGGCTCTTCTCCCTCTGACAGTGAGGGTCATAGTCTCGTCTCCACATTCTACCTCTGGCTCCATTCTCATCCAGCTCTCCTCTGCTTTTGCTATCTCACCTCGAACCTTTCCTGCCCGCACTCCTAAAACAGACATAACATTAGCCTATTATGAGCAAAGAAATACGTGGCTAGTCAAACTAAACAAGTTGAATGGTAGAATAGGCTACATGACAAACAGAGCCCACATATAGCTTACCTGGAGTTACTGAATCTGAGTGGTAGGCCATTTGTGAGTGGTTCTCATCGTTTCCTGTGATGGAAAACTTTCCACGATGTAAATTGTGAATTTTTCCTTGAATGCAATCGATATTACTGTATGAATTAAATGGCAAATCTTCCGAATGCCTCTCCTCGTGTTGTTTGGAATGGTACTTGCCGTTCTTATCATTGAATACCACCATTCGTTTTCTACCCGAAAGTCGTGATCTGTTCAATTCTTCAAAGTCCTGAGATAACTTATATTTTCGCACGTTTTCGTATGATTCACCAATTTCACCTGGCTTGGTCTCGTGGAGCTGTCTTTGCGCTGGCATTTCTACGCTGATTCTTGACTGGTTTGTTTGACGGACGTTGGTCTTTCTCGTCGGAATGTCATGAGTCAGTTTGTCATTACGCGAAGCACTGTCCCTTGAAAGAGGATTTTGTGTGGATTCTGTGAACTCAACAGGTGTGTGAATTACTATTTTACCTGTCGAAACGCGAGCCTGACCTCGCAGACAACGAGTGATTGTTAGAATGTAAAGTAGGAGGATACCGTAACCTTTTTGTTTAAAAGACATTGCCAATATGATTGTTTCTTAACGTACATCAACACACTGGGACGAGGCAAAAAGGGAAATGTATATTTTGAATGCTGCCGCAAGCACCACAGCATCACTGATTCAACCTCAAGTAGTCTTAATTGGCAATTAGTCTCAACAATGCCATGCCGATTCTAATTATGCTTGTCATTTCTACAGGGATATATAATAACAGGTTTGCTATATAATTTACCATAATAAAAGTCAAGTTTAAACTTTTATTATAGTAAATTATATAGCAAACCTGTTATTATATATCCCTGTAGAAATGACAAGCATAATTAGAATTGGCATGCCATTGTTGAGACTTATTGCCAATTAATACTAATTGAGGTTGAATCAGTGATGCTGTGGTGCTTGCGGCAGCATTCAAAATATACCTTTCCCTTTTTGCCTCGTCCCAGTGTGTTGATGCACGTTAAGAAACAATAATACGTTGGATATGACAAGCTCTCTTCTCTCCACAAGAGGGTGGCATTGTCATAAAAGTCAAAGCACACATTGAAATCCCCACTCCCCCGGAGGAGCCTCTGACCATTCCACCCTTACCCTGGTATGGCCAAGTAACCTTACGCAGTTCCTATAACTTTGCTTTGTTATTATGGTAGGAAAATAAACCATCATCTGCTGTAGCATAAAAACACCAGCAATTGCTGAGAGGTGAACCTGGCCCTAATCAAGTTTCACCTTTGAATGTATGGGTTAGGGATCCTGCTTTTGTACCAACCCACATGACATAATACTATAGTATACTATGGTATAAATACTGCAGTATTACTATATTTATATACTATAGTATTCACCGTAGTGTTTTAGCAGAGTATTGTATTATTTACTTCACTGTATTGTTTTTGTATCTTTGACATAGAAGTGGGGTCTTTCTCCTTGAAGAAACCTGCTGGACAAATACTAAAAGAGCAAATGTTCCATAATCTGTATGTAGGTAGGACTGGATCCTGAACAGATACTTCAGTGCTTCTGCTCTCCTCTGTAACTTGTGGGGAACACAACATATGATCTATACTTGGCATGTAGGTTTCTCAATCATGGTTGGCACAAGTTGGGACATGGGGGAAGGGAATGGTTGGGGTATATGCAAATTAAAAACGAGTGTTTTTGCCGACGCTGTAGTGCTTTTGCGGACATTACTGTAGTATTTACTACAGTGTTTTTTTTTGGGGGGGGGGGAATAATACTGTAGTATTTACTATAATATTCTACAGTATACCACACAATTATATAGTAAGCACTACACAATCGAAGGATACTACAGTATGTAGTATAGTATTATACAGTATACTACTAAATTCAAAAGTAAGCACTACATGATCGAGGGATACTACAGTGTGTAGTGTAGTATACAAAACAATTATACAGTAGGTACTACACATGATCAAGGGATACTACCGTGTGGAGTATATTATTCTACAGTATACTACAACATTCTATAGTAAGCACTACACGATTGAGAGATACTACAGTGTGGAAAAGAGAATTCTATAGAATTGTATAGTAAGTACTATAGTAAACTGTAGTATTTTTTGTGTGGGAATTGCCCTGAAATCAACTTGGAATTATCTAGCAAATTTGTTCATCATAGGAATTTTATTTAGTGTTTTTAATATCATCACTATAACCATTGCTATTATTGTCATAGTGACACTGTGCCAGCACATGACAACATCAATGTTGATAATTATCAACCGATTAGTACAGTGGCATGAATTGTATGGACAGCAGTAGGCCTAAGAGTGACAGTGAAAAACAAAAACAAATTCCACTGTACTTTCCTCTTTTAGCAGGCATCTGCATACCAACTACTGTGATATTCAAGAAGGACCAGTAAGTAACAGAGGGATTTAATTGAATCTGAGCATAATGTACACTGTCTAACTGAACCACACTATTCAATAGGCTACATGAAGAGAGTGTACAGGGGAGGAGAGGGGGTTGATGGGCGCGGCAGAGTGATGACTCATATTGTGAGTTGCCTAGCTACCAACAGTCAGGAGTTGTTTTCTTTTCAACATTTCAAAGCAAAAAATATGTATGTCTGGATTTCATTGAGAGAAAAGAGGGAGAGGGAGTGGTAAACGAGGGCTGAGCAGGAAAAGGAGGGACAAAACAGTCAGAGAAGCAGGAGGAGGGTAGATCATGTGCAAACTAAGTGAAATGTAGCCATAATGTGAGATCTAAAAAAAGAGCCATAGGGTGGAAGTGACAGAGAGGGAGTGGATCAAGAATAAAACCCTGACCAGTCACCATGGAAACGGGTGGCTATCAGGATTTTTTTTATTGAATGTAAACAGTTGCTGGAACAACCAAAACAACTAGTGGCTACATTTCTTATCTGTTTTCTGTTACTACATTGGGCTACATGCCCCTTAAAGCTAAAAAAAAAAAACAACAGACTTCTTTAAGACCTGTTGGAATTCCCCTTGCCGGGACCCACATGAACAAATACTATAGTATTCTATGGTATAAATACTATAATCTTTACTGTAGTATTCACTGTAGTGTTTTTGGAGTATTTACTGTAGTACACTGTAGTATTTATTATTATTATTTTTTTTTACAATTTTTTAAATAGGCAAGCCAGTTATGAACAAATTCTTATTTACAATGACGACCTACCGGGGAACAGTGAAAATCTGTCGTTCTGCCCCTGAACAAGGCAGTTAACCAACTGTAGTACACCAACTGCCCTGTTCAGAGGCAGAACGACAGATTTTTACCTTGTCAGCTCGGGGATTCGATCCAGTTAACTATAGTATAAATACGGTAGTAAAAGAAAATGGTAGTATAAATTATAGTTATTTATGTAGTGCTTTTGCGGATTGTAGTATACAGTAGTATTTACTGTAGTGTTTTTGTGGCCTGTAGTATGTACTGTAGTGTTTTTGCGGACTGTAGTATAGTGTAGTATTTACTGTAGTGTTTTTGTAGACATTACTGTAGTATTTAGCTTACTATAGTGTTTTTGTTTTATTATATTAGACGTGGAGGCTTTCTCCTTCAGGAAACCTACTGGAGAAATACTAAAAGATCACATTTTCCTTAACCTTTAGATAGTAGGACTGGGGTCTGAACAGAGCTTCTACTCTTTTCTATAACCTGTAGGGAACAGGTTGGTCTATACTTGGCATGTAGGTTTCTCACTTATTTTTTGCGGGCATTACTGTAATATTTACTACAATGTTTTTTTGGGGGGGATAATATTGAGTATTTACTATTGTATTCTACAGTGTACTTCAACATTATATAGTAAGTACTACACATTATCAAGGGATATTACAGTTACAGTATAGTATTCTACAGTATAGTACAGTTTATCATTCTATAGTAAGTACTGTAGTATTCTATAGGAAACTGTAGTATTTTTTAAATGTGGGGAGCATTGAGAAACCCCAGACGAATCTAAAGGAACCACAGACTGCCATAGTTTTGTCGTTACAGGCCTCAACTGATCACTGTCCCTATCATCGCCAGGGAAATCAGTGTTATGCAAAAGTAGATATAATCTCATGAAACCAAAATGATAATGACAGAGCAATTAAAATGTCATTCTAATTCTGGTCACGTAAAGGGTAACACAAATCACAGGATGTCCATGTACTCTGTGCATAATGATATCATTTAGTTTCGAGGCTTACATAAAATCACGTTGATGTATATTTATTTTTTATTTTACTAGGCAAGTTAGTTAAGAACAAATTCTTATTTTCAATGACGTCCTAGGAACAGTGCCTGTTCAGAGGCAGAACGACAGATTTGTACCTTGTCAGCTCGGGGAATTGAACTTGCAACCTTGCAACCACTAGGCTACCCTGCCACCCCATATGTCCTAGGACCTAGTCCAACTCTACCTGTTTCTGTCTGACCTATGATGGCCTGTTTCTGTCTGACCTATGTCTGACCTATGATGGCACCTGGCTGACCTGAATGTTGCTCCACCTTAATTAGGCTCATACTTCTCTTACTTTGGCTGGCTCTCCAGTGGCTTACCAGGTTCACCACATAATCACAGACCCCTACTACTTTACACTTTCCTCTTGAATCTTTCTGCCAGGATTGTGTCCCTGGGATCTCTAATGGAGGGAGTGACCAGATTTAGCAGCCCTCACTACACTAATATGGGTGGTAGCTGCACCTGGGCTGTTTCAAGGGGCTTGATCTTGCTTGTGAATTACTTGTGCATTACAGAGAATAAGGAAGGAGCATGCCACAACATGGAGATCATGGGAGAAGTATCCTTCAGCTGGCAGCAATGTTCCCTCTAAGCAGTGAGCGCGTGTGCGGGCGTATGCAGAATAAATATCAGCAAGCAGAGAAACACTATATTAAACTTCACTCAACTTTCTAGAGTTTCCCCCATTAGTTAACACTATCACCGTTTCCCTTTACTGTGGCAATTGTGATCAAAACAACGCAATATTAGCCACTTTCAATGCAACATTCCCGAAACAAAATGAACTATACAAGACTTAGTATGCAAAATGAACTATGCAAGAGATTTTGTTGTAGGCAGAAAGCATCGGAGTAGGATTCTATTGCATTGACATGCATGAATCAGACCCCTATTCTACACAGACCAGTGTACCATAACCAATCAGAGCTGCAGTAGTCCTATATGCAAATAGACCATTGCCATATATGGATCTGTGCCGTTCACTTTGAAATGGACTGTGTTTACAGCATGAGCGGTCGTGAGCAGATGCCCTTGTTTTGAGATCAAAGCGAGAACTGCATGTAGAGACGTGTACATTTGTTCATATCCTTTGCTAGTTAGTGCATTATTAGCCCAATTATAGATCATTTGTAGTCAGCAATGGGGGAGTGGTTGCTTCCTACAAGAGCACAAAACGTGTGCATTTCTAGGCATCTTTGAAAAGCAAGTCAGTTTAAGAGCTTTTTTTTATTTAAAGGGGTGGTGTTGTATTTTGAGACAGGCTTGAAAAAGCTAAGTAGCCAATAGGCAGAGGGTAGCAAAATTAGTCTGATTCTCTGTAATAATGGGATGGGAATAATAATGCATTTTATTTTGTAAAGTGGTTTCTTGCATCAAAAAACAACGTTTCCAGTCACCTCCTTGTCTGAAGGACAAGTGTATGAACAGGCTAATGTCAAGCCCTGCATATTTTTTTTTCAAAAGTCTCATGGAATGTAGGCCTATATTGAACACCACACAATGGCTGCTACTGTAGGCTGAATGATAGAACAGCTATTACCATGTTAAAATGTTATGTGATGCATTTTCTCCATTGTTTTTGATGGTAGGCCACTCTGGTAGGCCTACATTATGATCAAATAGCCACAGTAGCCTACTTGACCACTGTTAGAACTAACTTAAAGAGGGTACATCCTTGTTGTTCACTGTAAATGGCATGCCGGAAGTTAAGAGTTTTCACAACTTTCAAGTTTGCGTTCAGCAGACTTGAAACTTGCTCAGTGATGAAAAGAAATGAGAGGGAACATTGACTGGCAGTCATAGAATTAGATGGTCCATTTGCACCTTTAATCCAGGTATTATTCCCTGTAGGATAGGGAGCTCCTTTCACTTTCCACTGTGTGTGTGTGTGTATTTGCACCAGAATGTGTGTGGCTATGACATTAATCTGAGGCCCAGAAGGGTGTGATCGTGTGTGTGTGTGTTACAACGGCACCATGACGTCAGTGTATACCTTACCTGTATAGGAAACCAGTCAAGCGACAAGTGGGAGTGAAGGGATAAATGATATCCCAATAGCCTCATCCCAATTAGTCAACACTGGGTAGGGTGAGAGTTTCAACACACTGTTTTTGATACAGGCTATTATCTGTTCTGACTCATTAAACATTACACAGTTTTCTTTAAAATGACCCAGCAAATCCCCTACATACCCTTGCTGTCTTTCTAAATTTAAACCTAGCAATCAGACATCCAGGACAGTCATGTCGCTGTAGACAGACTCAGACAGGCAGACACCGGGGAGAATGACACAGTTAACCACAGCAGATCATTTTACCATTGTAAAGCGATGTGCTTATGGTCACGCTTACTCCCCTTGGCATGTGGACACTGGAATTGTATCACACGGCCGTGTGGAAATACTCTGTCAGTGAGCCGCCCTGGGAGCTCCTCAGTGTTGAGTCACAAGCGGCGTGGTCTTTCTCAACACTCACAGAAGTAACCCATGCATTCTAGCTTCTCATCCCACACAAGGCAAGGCGAGCCATGGCCACACTGTAGAACCACCATTGATCTGCCTTTGCTTTGAATATAAAGGAGCGAACACGTTATTAATACTGTACATACAACACTTCAATTCAAACAATATCCCAACTGTTCCAGTCTGCCTTTAGGGCACATGTCAAACTGATTCCACGGAGGGCCAACTGGCTGCAGGTTTTGACTCCATCCTTGTACTTGATTGATTAATTAAGGTCACTGATTAGTAAGGAACTCCCCTCACCTGGTTGTCTAGGTCTTAATTGAAAAGAAAAAAACAAACCCGCAGACACTCGGCCCTCCGTGGAATGAGTTTGACACCCCTGCTTTATGGACTGGTTTTTCCAGTTTTGAGGCTTTGTGACAGTCACAGCCTTAGCGTTGGGTGTGGGGAGTCCGCAGTACATCTTTAGAGGTTACTCCGCATTCCTTGACTTTGACCCAAGTGAGGTATGCTGTTTGTGGAACCGTATCCACCAATAACCCAGTATGTGACCTGCCCAGTGGATAATGCTTTGAGGTCTGAGAGTCACTTGGCCAAACATGTCTAAAACCCTATCATTACCCCGTGACATCACCTGAGGCTGCTGAAGCACTCTGTATGTAGCACATTACCTCAGCAGAGGTCATCAGAAGTAGGTTTCTTTCCCTCTACTTATATTATCAGACTATTGTCCTAGATAGTGCACTATATCTATCAATCAAGTGTTAACATGAGTTGTACTTGTGGGAAACAGGTTTCTCTCACTAGTTCTCATGCAAACACACAATCTCTCTCTTTCTCTCTCTCAGGCTATGACTTGCACTTGTTACCTTCTCCTCTCCCTCCCTCCCAACCAACTACATTTCTTCATCCTGACTATCCTCTCGGAGAGAGAGCTTTGGAGGGGGAATGGAGAGAGTGGGTAGGGATCAGGCAGAAACACTACACCCACCACGTCAGTGTGTGGAGATACAACAGCAACAATGTGGTCGCTCTGGCTACTACTGAGTCTCCATGGCAGCAGGAATTTGAATTCATGACAATATTTTGGGAGTTCCCCAAACATCAGTGGGTGAGTCAGTGAGCTTCCTATGAGTACTCATGGATATATTGGCCTAAATAGACAGAGTGACAAAGACATAGCTAGAACATGAAAAACAAATACTCCACCACAAAGTCCACCACAAATAGTGGCTTTTGGGTAATTGCATGCATGTGAGAGAGAAAGAGAGAAAGAGAGAGAGAGAGAGAGAGAGAGAGATAGATAGATAAATCGAAAAAAAAGAGTGAGAGATTTGGGTGGGGTGTGGACTCGAGGAAAAGAGGGAGGGAAGTAAGTGGAGGTGTGGTTGTGAGTGTTTGTGCGTTCCTTGGCGGCGAGGGCTGAGTCTGACATTTGGAACGTAGAGAGCAGAAGGAATTGGGCTTCAACAGGAAAGGCTACCATCAAAAAGTAAGTTGAACATTTGTGTTCTCCTTCAGAACTCTCAACTCTTTGACATGCTCTTCATGTGTTTTTTAAATGATAATAGACTATATGCATGCCTTCTATTTTATTACTCTCAAGACTAATAAAATTGCACACAGTCAGTAGGGGCGTTAATTAATTAGAATTATAGCTAGCACGTCTTTTGTAATGCAAGTGATACTGGTAGTGTATTCCTTTGCCAGGAAAATCCAAATGCACTGAAATTCTGAAACTTTAAGTAAACATTTAGTTAAAGTTCATAATGCACACGCTTTAGCCCATGAAACCTGTCCTGTAATTTCTGGTAGAGAGCTGAGTGCGTGATGTCACTATGCTCCATCCTAGAAGGCAGGGATTCAGTGTTTACTCTCTGTGACTCTGGCAAACTGCTGAGGTTGGATAGGGTGTACTTTGTATTTCCTTCACAGAACAGAGCTAAACTTCCCTCAGCGGCTGTCAGCTCAGACAGTCAGAGGTTTAATTGTCTAAGACTAGCTCGAGTTCCCTCTTTATTTGTCCCTTCAGCACTTAGATGAGAAGCTCTCATATGAGAAATTACACAGACCATCTTTTGTGTACTCAAATATTTACACACAGATGAGCTAACTAAGAAGTACTTGTTCCCAATTACAGTAATTTTGAAGTGTACGTGGGCGGGAAACAACTTGGGGTGGGTCAGTGTTGATGTAGATCACATGTCTGGACCCAACCCAGACCAGCCCTAGTAGGGGTAGTAGTAGGGGTGGGAAGGAACTCTAAAGTGTATCCGTGAGTTGTTCTCACAATATGATTGTATTTAGGAAAAACAAGCATCAAGCAATCTCGCCTTCTCTCTACTGACAATGGCCATTCAAACAGTCATTCAGCTTATTTTGAATTGTTTATGGTCTTTACTGAATGAATAAATCAAATAATGGCCATTGTAATTGGTGAATTGAGATCATTTACCAATATTTTGAGTTGAGCTGCCTAGTTAATCTGAATTGGTTAAGGCAGGGGTTCTCAAAGTGGGGTCATTCAAACCCACTAACAATGGCTTGCAGTGGGTTCGCTGCCAGATCTCAAAATATATATATAAAAAATGATATATATATTTTTAAAACATAAATTATATGAATATAACTAACAACAAAAGATGTAAAAACAAAAAAAATGTCCAAGGGATCCGTGGAATAAGTTTAGGGGTTGTAATACAACACAATGTAATATTATTAATCTCCAATATGTTCTTAACCCTGGACAACATGGGCCTGAGAGACTTACAGGGATATTGGAATCCACAATACTTTTACATAAATGCAGTGTAATTTAATATTTAAAACTGCTAAGTTTTCTCTCTGCCTCATAGAAAACTGTGTAGAATTGTAGGAAATTAGCTTGGAAACGGCGACATTTTCTCTCCGATGGCAAGAGGCGAGCCTTTAAAATGTTCCTTCGTAGGGCCCAAAACTTGGTTTGTCTGACCATGCACTGCCGAAGTCACGGCAATACTCCTTGTATGCTATTATTATCTAACTTGAGTTGTGTTCTGATTATGAGGGGGGGTCCATGATGAATTTACTATCACAAAAGGGTCCCCGGCCCCATAAAGTTTGAGAACCCATGGGTTAAGGTGTGTGTATGTGTTTATTTGGGGGAGGTGTGGCAGGCAGGGGAGTAGGTATTTTGTGCAGTTATTTTAAGGAGTGGCGGTTTGTTGCAAGCTGCAAACAAGTTACAACTCATCTCCTGCCAACACTTCCCCTTTTATCCCTCAGATTTTCTCGCTCTCTGTTTCCCAGGGCTATCACTACCTCGCTTGACCAATCACTATGTTGTATCTCAAATCTCTTCCTCTGAATCCGAGATTAATTTTTTATCACGCCCCCCTCCATTTCTGTTAGTGTGTGTGGCTATAACCCATGGTAATCCAGAGTTATAAAGCCACACCCTGAGGGGTGCAAAGACTCAGGCCTTCCATCATTAATGACCGTCTGTTTCAAAGTGCTGAAGCCAAGCCTCACAGTGCAGCCTTTGTCAACATCCATATCTAATAATATTTAATAATAAAAATACATGAGATTAAAAGCAACTTTCATGAAACCTAAGGACACTCTACAGCAAGAGTACAAAACAATAGTATCTGATTCCTGTCACTCATGTTAAGCCCTGTGACCGTGTCTGTGTCCCCCAGTCTCCCTCTATTTGATATGGTATAGAACAAGGAAGTGTTTGACCAACTTTTAACATAAAATATATATATTTTCTCCCTCTCCCTTGTTCCATCTTTCTCTCAGTCATCATGTTGGTTCTTCTAGCCGGAATCTTCCTCCTTCACCTCACCAGCATCATCCTCCTCCTAGTGGCAACTATCGACAATGTAAGTAATCCTCCACTGCTCCTCCTCCACTTAGTTCTCTTCATGTTGACATAGCCCTGTGGAGCTACACATGGGTGCACATCTCTTTCACTATGTCTGTGGGGTGTTGAATCAAAAGATGAAGGCATGCTATGTTAGCCCTCATATGCTCAGGCCTTTGGTGTTGTTCTGTCAGTGTTCCACTTTGGTATTCTGGACCACATTTCTGAGCTCACTCTCACCCCTAAAAGAAGATAGGTGACAAACAGGTTGGCCAGTGTTTCATCACCCTGAGTGTGTGTTTGTGTGTGTGGTGTATGTGTGTGTTTGTCTGTGCGTTATCGTCAACAATGTGGCAGCATATACATGCTCTTGTTCGTGTGTGGGATTCCAGTGAGTGTTAAAAGGCCTGTCGTAGTGAGAGGAGCATACCTGGCTGCTGTGGTATGCTGCTACGTTCTACGTACATTCCACCCATTGACTGTTATCCCTGTGCTTGGACATCCAAATGCATGCTACAACACAACACATGAACCTGTGGATGTCCATTGACTATCTCTCCTCGCTGTCCTGTCCAGGCCTGGTGGATGACAAAAACCGTGTTCACTGATGTGTGGGCCAGGTGGGTACTGACCAATGGAACCTGGAGCTCCAACGATCTCCCCAGCTACTACCCTCAAGGTAAGCCTGGGACATACTGAACCGTTGGGCTAAAATGTAATGAAACATTCTCTGTGAAAAAAACCAGCACTGCAGGAAATTAGCATTGCTCCTGGATATACAGTATATGTAAATATCAACCTACACGTGAATTAAACTTTTTTTTTCTGTCTCAAGTCACCCCAAGATATACATTTTTGCAGCACAGAAACAGGAACAGTGTAGTTTCTCCAAGATGTGGGTTTACTGCCCTGGAGGTTTGGTTGAATTCAGGGTAGAGCTCCATAACAACTGTCAGACTAAGCCTGCCATCTAACCTGTCACTGTGTGTCTGTCAGTGTGTAGCAGGATTGATCAGTAAGTACTCTATTGCCCAACGAGGGAGAACAATGCCATTTTCTCATAGAGGAAACTGAACAGAGGGTGTGGCAGGATCGGAGACAGGGTTGGGGCTGGTGGGGAGGTTCAGATTTGCTTGAGTACGTACACTGAAAATGGATTATAAACACAGTGAATCTGTGTGTAGACCTTTAGTGAATGTGTGGTCAAAAGTATGTATGTAGCAATGTTGTATCTCTCATAAAAGTGTTTTATTTGAATGCTGAGAAACCCTTTTACAACCTATGAAACAAACTCGTCTTAAATCCTCTCATAAATATTCCTTAGCACACAGTTTTCCAGATTAAAATACTTTCATTGTGTTTCTAAAAAACAGAACTGCCCCTTTCACCTCTGCATTCCAGAGCATGACACAACACCGTTTCGTTAATATGGTGTTGATTTCTGGGTGTGTCTGTTCTGTAAATAGTCCTTACTCAGTGTCTGTCTCTGTTTCCCTCTACAGAATACCTCCAGGCAGTGCAGGCTAGCTCCATTCTGGCCTGCATATTCTCTTCCCTTGGCCTGTTTGTGTTTGTGGGACAGCTCTTCACTCTGTCAAAGGGAAAGAGATTCACCTTCTCTGGCATCTTCCAGCTCCTAGCCTGTACGTATTGCCCTAAACACTTTCAATCTTCAACCTGTTAAACAACTAGTTCTGTCTTTGCTTGACATTTGTCCCTCCCTCCCTCCAGGCCTGTGCATCATGATCGCTGCCTCCATCTACACAGACATCTTTCACAAGAATGACCCGGATGGTTGGTATGGCCACTCCTTCATTCTGGCCTGGATCTCCTTTGCGTTCACCTTCATCTCCAGTATAATCTACTTTGTCCTGCGAAAGAAGACCGCAAACTAGAAGCAGAAGACTAGCCCAAACCCAAGGGACAATTTCAATATCTTACGATCTGATCGTTTTTTGTACAATTAGGTATGGATATGAGTGTGGGATACAAAAGGGGAGAGTTGTTATCCACAGATTTTGATTCATGTATCTCTTTTGGTTCCCACTGAAGTGTGTCTAAACATATGGATTTTCATTGTAACAACTTGCCTGTCCTGCCCACATAGTAATAACTTACCTATCCTGCCCACATAGTAATAACTTACCTGTCCTGCCCACATAGTAATAACTTACCTGTCCTGCCCACATAGTTATACCTTACCTGTCCTGCCCACATAGTAATAACCTACCTGTCCTGCCCACATAGTAATAACCCACCTGTCCTGCCCACATAGCAATAACGTACCTGTCCTGCCCACATAGTTATAACCTACCTGTCCTGCCCACATAGTAATAACTTACCTGTCCTGCCCACATAGTAATAACCTACCTGTCCTGCTCACATATTACCAAGTCCATGTTTCGTTTTCATGGGCTCTTAATATAAAGTGGGACAACATTTTCAAAGTTAATGAAACTTTTACAGCCCTCATATATTCGTTGGAGAAGGTATAGGGGAGTCAGAGAGTATAGACCGACAGTATCTCATTATTTCAGAATCATAGTCCTGAACTATTCTTGTTTACATTTAATTTATTTCTCAATTAGGCTTAGAATAAAACAAGGCCAAAACACTCAAAACCAAATAGAAGAATGAATTGACTAGAGTGCCGCAAACAGAATCCAATTTTGGAAACTGTCATCGATCATTACCTCGTTTGACTTACAGCCCTACTATAGTGTGCTGAATAAGACAAAGAATATAATGTATTTGCCAATGTCCATACATGGAATGGAACATTAGTACTAACCTCATTGCTAACTGGACCCCTCCCCTTTTTAGTTATGTCATTATTTTTGCCAATAATTGAATGCTTTGTACCATTAGTCTTATTGTGTAGGTTAACTTCCGTTTGTCTGAATCAACCTATCCCCCAGACACACCCATGGACTGACAGACAAACAGACAGATAGATCTTGAGTGCCTTGAAATCTGACAGATTTGCTCGCTACACATTGAGATATATGTGTAAATATGAACATGTTTGGTTCCACATTATGCTTTGTATGTCTAATGCAATTTTATTTTTGTTACTATTTCTTATCAGTATGATAATGATAATAATTTGTATTAAAACCTGATTTAAATCAAATTTCTCTTGTCATTGCTAAACAATTTAATATGAATCATAATCAGTGAAGGAGGACAGATTGCAGGAAGATGAATGATACCTAGTCACTGGTAGAGGGACACCACAGGGTGGGACGGGGGAGGTGGGAAGTATTCAGGGTGGGGGAGTGTGTAGCAGTGGGGGAGGGAGAGGGAGTGGGTGAGTGAACGGGGTGATGAGGTTGGGGGTGGCGAAGGGGATTCATTGTAGGGTGACAGGGGTGACAGTTCTGGGGATGGTGGGGACATGCAGGGGTGTGGGGGTGGAAGGCAGTAGTAGGGGGCCGGGTGTAGCAGGGTCTCTATGTCAGGGAATCGAGGGGGCTCCATTACAGCCTTCTTGGTGTAGTTGTTGAGGGTGGAGACTCCTGACAAGCAGCAGGTAAAGGCCAGCCATGCCACACTAAGACAGAAAAATAGAGTAGAGAGACAGGAGCAGCAAGGAGGATTGTGTTAATCTGAACCCATGTGTGCAAGCCTACTGTTGCAAACATATTTCATACCCTTATCTTACTAAAACACAATTGCTACAAGGTATATACGATATTGCAATAATCTGTTTGAGATGGACAGAGGTCTTTAACAAGAGCCCAGGCCTCATGAGAGTCCTTGAGATACATTATTGGGTGTCTCTCTTATTTAAAGGGGAAAATGTAAACACTTAAGCATACTTGCTCTTGGAGACCAAAGAATCAGGGAGCAGAGCACACTGAAGATCAGAGAATAAGTAGTGGTACTGTAGTAAACAGTGTGTGTGTGTGTGTGTGTGTGTGTGTGCGCAGACTCACTAAAAGCCCCAGGAGTAGCCATAGCTGTGTGGTTTGAAGTCCTCTGGACCCATAGAGGCAGTAGTCTGAAACACCTGCATGAACATCATGTGAGCCACCATTCCCAGTAACCCTAAGAAAATAAAACAGAGATTCAATGGCAGACATTGAAAGCTTTTATGTGGATTCCATCAGAGACATTTTTATTTCTCATACAAGCACTGATTTCGCTAATAGCTTTATTAAAGAAAGTTTTACTTGCAATGACTGTGATGTGTGGTTGTCTTACCTACCTTAGTTGGAACGCACTGATTGTAAGTTGCTCTGCATAAGAGCTCCTGCTATATCAGGGTTTCCCAAACTCGGTTCTGGGTCCACCCCCCTGGGTGCACGTTTTGGTTTTTGCGCTAGCACTACACTGCTGATTCAAATAATCAAAGCTTGATGACTAGTTGGTTATTTGAATCAGCTGTGGTGACGACGACTCAGAACCGAGGTTGGGAAACCCTGTGCTAATTGATAAAAAAAGATATAATCTAAATTAAAATGTGTACCTCCTAATATAGTGAAGACTGCAGCGTAGGCATTGAGGAGCTGTCCCCAGATCTGTGAGGGCCAAAAGGCATCTAGACACAACTGAAGAGACAGCAGCACACAGCTGACACACAGCAGCCCAACATACATGAGCTCCATTGACACCGACAACCACAACATTCCTGCAGGGAGAGAGAGGACAATTACAGTACAACTATGTCATGACTGTGCAATGTTACCAACATACAATCTTGACACTGCAGAATAATTTACCTTTTTCACCTCCTGGAGTTAAAGAAAGAAAACTGCGACACTTTTCCTCTAAAAAAGAAAAGACATGTAGCTATTTCATTAATAAAATCATGATCATCTATCAGATAAGGTACATTTCTGTGTGGGACAGATTACATACATAGTATCAGGAATAGTGGTCCTTGAGAAAACCTTTCTACCCAATGGGCACAACACGTCATTTCAACTTGGATAATTGGGTAATATTTGGTTGAGACAACCTATATCCACAGACTCAAAAAGAAAGCCAAAAGTTATTCCAATGTGTTATCACTATGCTTTCAACCATCTAAAAGCACAACCAAATGTCTGATTTTTGGTTTATTTATACTACAGATTGTGTTATCACTGTGTTTCATCTAACAGCAGAACCAAATGACCTGGATTGCAGTTAAGATTACATTAAAAGGTAGGTTTAACATAGAAAATGAAATATAACCATACTTTATAAGTTATGTATCATCATTAATACTATTTAGGCCTGTATAGCATCAGCAAAGTCATCAACAGCTTTTGTTTCAATTCAACCAAAAAATAGACAACACATACAGTAGAGGCCTAGGGTTTCAAGCTTTGGTTAATTTGAAATGTAATCTTCAAGTTAATCATTAACATTCACGTCTACATCTAAACCAAAAATCTAAGTTAAACAGCAAGACTAAATAAGTGCATTTAAAGTTTGATTAAATTAGATTTAGTCCTATTCTTTCATTTAGATTTTTGGTTTAGATGGAGACTTGAATCCAACATATAAATTATTAATTTGGAGACAAATTAGCTCTATCAAGTCTTCTCCAGCCCCAGCTTTAGGGTGTTGAGTCCAATCAAGGCAGGGGGCTGAATAATATAAACCTTTCTTTCTATGTGGTCATAATCCATAATTGAGTCATGCTGTTAGAATATAAATCCCCTGAACAGAGCTCCAATGATAATCCTCTTTATAGAGTGCAAGAGCTCACGCACACACACGCATGTACACACACACACACTCCACCGTACCTAGACTCTCATTGCGTTTCATCTCACCAGTGATTTTCATCCTCGCTTCCCATTGTTACATTACTGTGTGACTGCAACTCCCCCCACTTTGAACCCACTATATGCAACTCTTGTGCACAATCCTAGATGTATTAAAGTTCCAACCATCCATTTTCACCCCCCAAAGTCTCACCCCAGGCATCAGTGTAGATGTTCTCCTCACAGCTCATCCACATGCCTGCATGGAAGGCAGGGAAGACGAAGCGGTCGTCCCCCGTCTCCCAGGAGAACTGGATGGAGGTGGAGTTATGTGAGACCCCGGGCACAGGAATGCATTTGGTCAGTTTGTTGGCTGAGCAGAGGGGCTTGGGGACCTTCTGACTGCCCTCACACCAGTATGACGACAAGAGGGCCATGGCCCCCAGGACCAGAGACACTAGCGTCTGGAAGAAGGTGAGCTTGGGGGACCGCACCCTGGACTGAAACGACATGATGAAGGGAGAGAGAGGGAACCTGGGGTGGGATGAGGTGTTGGAGAGGGGGAGAAGAGAGGAAGAAAGAGAGAAGTTGTATTTTTAACAGCTGGTCAAACACTCCCTCAGTCTATACTATGTAATGACAAAGGGAGAAGGGGCCACTTCAGACACAGAGACTCTGTCAGAGCGCTTAACAGGAATCAGATCTGTTGTTCTGCCCCTGAACAAGGCACTCTTCTCCGGTAGGCCGTCATTGTAAATAAGAATTTGTTTTTAACTGACTTGCCTAGTTAAATAAAATAATACCCCATAATGACAAAGCGAAAACAGGTTTGCAAATTTATAAAACAGAAAAAACTGAAATACCTTATTTACATAAGTATTCAGACCCTTTGCTATGAGACTCGAAATTGAGCTCAGGTGGATCCTGTTTCAATTGATCATCCTTGAGATGTTTCTACAACTTGATTGGAGTCTACCTGTGGTAAATTCAATTGATTGGACATGATTTGGAAAGGCACACACCTGTCTACAGTATATAAGGTCCCACAGTTGACAGTGCATGTAGAAACCAAGACGTGAGGTGGAAGGAATTGTCCGTAGTGAGCCGAGACAGGATTGTGTCGAGGCACAGATCTGGGGAAGGTTACCAAAAAATATCTGCAGCATTGAAGGTCCCCAAGAACAAAGTGGCCTCCAACATTCTTAAATGGAAGAAAATTTGGAACCACCAAGACTCTTACTAGAGCTGACCGGGCCAAACTGAGCAATCGGGGGAGAAGGGCCTTGGTCAGGGAGGTGACCAAGAACCCGATGGTCACTCAGAGAGCTCCAGAGTTCCTCTGTGGAGATGGGAGAACCTTCCAGAAGGACAAACATCTATGCAGCCCTCCACCAATCAGGCCTTTATGGTAGTGGCCAGACGGAAGCCACTCCTCAGTAAAAGGCACATGACAGTAAAAGGACTCTCAGACACTGAGAAGCAAGATTCTCTGGTCTGATGAAACCAAGATTGAACTCTTTGGCCTGAATGCCAAGCGTCACGTCTGGAGGAAACCTGGCACCATCTCTTCGGTAAAGTATGGTGGTGGCATGTCCTTGAGTGGCCCAGCCAGAGCCCGGACTTGAACCCGATTGAATATCTCTGGAGAGACTTGAATATAGCTGTGCAGAGACGCACCCCATCCAACCTGACAGCTTGAGAGGATCGGCAGAGAAGAATAGGAGAAACTCCCCAAATACAGGTGTGCCAAGCTTGTAGCGTCATACCCAAGAAGATTCGAGGCTGTAATCGCTGCCAAAGGTGCTTCAACAAAAGTACTGAGTAAAGGGTCTGAATACTTACGTAAGTGCATATTTGGGTTTTACCCCTGCGCAAGAGGGCAGGTATAGATGTCCCAAGATGGCGTAGCAGTCGGACGTGTATTTTGTCTTGTCCTGTCCCGTGTAAATATCGTTTTTATAATCTTTTTATATATTTTCTTCACATATCTTTTATATATGCTTTCTAAAATTAAACTTCAAAACACTCCTGCAACCTGCCTCACCCGATCTGTGTTTTTTTTTTTTTTTTTTTTCAAGTAGTATTATCCACCTCGATTCCGGAGTCGCCCAACAAATGCTAGCTAACTTCACTAGCTAACGTTACTATTTAGTTTACCATTGCTAGCTAACCTTTAGATAGGAAAAGCTCTCGCCGTTCGTATAACGCGACTCAAACCAGAGCTTACCAGACCTATTTTCTTTCTCTCCATATCCCCGGATTCCTACCGCAAGTTTTTCACCTGTATCTTGCAGCTAGCTAGCTGCTACCCGAGTGCCTATTGGCTAACGTCGGTCCCGGAACAATGCTCCAATTAGCCCGGAGCTAGCCTACGCTAAGCCCACCTTCCGGCGAGCTGAAGAGTCCCATCAGCCACTCCTGGGCTACAACACCTATCCGGACCCGTTTCTATTGCCGCCCGGTCAACAGCCCTGCACCCCCCTCAGCAACTCGCCCAAGCCTCCCCCATTTCTCCTTCTCCCAAATACAGCTAGCTGATGTTCTGAAAGAGCTACAAAATCTGGACCCCTACAAATCAGCCGGGCTAGACAATCTGGACCCTTTCTTTCTAAAATTATCTTCCGAAATTGTTGCAACCCCTATTACTAGCCTGTTCAACCTCTCTTTCGTGTCGTCTGAGATTCCCAAAGACTGGAAAGCAGCTGCGGTCATCCCCCTCTTCAAAGGGGGAGACACTCTTGACCCAAACTGCTACAGACCAATACCTATCCTACCCTGCCTTTCTAAGGTCTTTGAAAGCCAAGTTAACAAACAGATTACCGACAATTTCGAATCCCACCGTACCTTCCCCGCTATGCAATCTAGTTTCAGAGCTGGGCATGGGTGCACCTCAGCCACGCTCAAGGTCCTAAACGACATCATAACCGCCATCGATAAGAGACATTACTGTGCAGCCGTGTTCATTGATCTGGCCAAGGCTTTTGACTCTGTCAATCACCACATCCTCATCGACAGACTCGACAGCCTTGGTTTCTCCAATAATTTCCTTGCATGGTTCATTAACTAATTCTCCGATAGAGTTCAGTGTGTCAAATCGGAGGGCCTGTTGTCCGGGCCTCTGGCAGTCTCTATGGGGGTGCCACAGGGTTAAATTCTTGGGCCGACTCTCTTCTCTGTATACATCAATGATGTCGCTCTTGCTGCTGGTGAGTCTCTGATCCATCTCTACACAGACGACACCATTCTGTATACTTCTGGCCCTTCTTTGGACACTGTGTTAACTACCCTCCAGACGAGCTTCAAGGCCATACAACTCTCCTTCCGTGGCCTCCAACTGCTCTTAAACACAAGTAAAACTAAATGCATGCTCTTCAACCGATCGCTGCCCGCACCCGCCCGCCCGTCCAGCATCACTACTCTGGACGGTTCTGTCTAAGATTATGTGGACAACTACAAATACCTAGGTGTCTGGTTAGACTGTAAACTCTCCTTCGAGACTCATATCAAACATCTCCAATCCAAAATTAAATCTAGAATTGGCTTCCTATTTCGCAACAAAGCATGCTAAACATACCCTCGTAAAACTGACCATCCTACCGATCCTTGACTTCGGTGATGTCATTTACAAAACAGCCTCCAATACTATACTCAACAAATTGGATGCAGTCTATCACAGTGCCATCCGTTTTGTCACCAAGGCCCCATATACCACCCACCACTGCGACCTGTACGCTCTTGTTGGCTGGCCCTCGCTTTACACTCGTCGCCATACCCACTGGCTCCAGGTCATCTACAAGTCCCTGCTAGGTAAAGCCCCGCCTTATCTCAACTCGCTGGTCACCATAGCAGCACACACCCGTAGCACGCGCTCCAGCAGGTATATCTCACTGGTCACCCCCAAAGCCAATTCCTCCTTTGGCTGACTTTCCTTCCAGTTCTCTGCTGCCAATGACTGGAATGAACTACACAAATCTCTGAAACTGGAGACACTTATCTCCCTCACCAGCTTTAAGCACCAGCTGTCAGAGCAGCTCACAGACCCCTGCACCTGTATATAGCCCATCTGTAAATATCCCAACCAACTACCTCATCCCCTACCATATTTATTTATTTATTTATTTATCTTGTTCCCTTGCACCCCAGTTTTTCTACATTGCACATTCATCTACTGCACATGTACTATTCCAGTGTTTATATGCTATATTGTAATTACTTTGCCACCATGGCCTATTTATTGCCTTACCTTCCTTATCTTACCTCATTTGCACTCTTTGTATATAGATTAGTTTTTTTTCTACTGTATTATTGACTGTATGTTTGTTTTTACTCCATGTGTAACTCTGTGTTGTTGTATGTGTCGAACTGCTTTGCTTTATCTTGGCCAGGTCGCAGTTGCCTACCTGGTTAAATAAAGGTGAAATAAAATAAATAAATAAAAAATAGTTTGAGACGGATCACATCCCTAATTATATAACTGAATGACAAAAAATGGGAGAATACAAATAGAAATGGTAGGAAGACCAGCAGGAGTAGAAAATGTCAGCAATCACAGGAGAAAATAGCTTATCTGTGAATCCTATAGAACAAATAACGGCTAAAATGTTCAGAAGCATTGATGTCAGACAGTAAGGATCATTTGAAAGAGAAAAAGGACCCACCTTCAACCTGTCTTATTTCCTCTTTATCTTCGGTTCTTCATGTAGTGAGTGTGGATTGTGGTAGTATTTTTTGGACTCCTATTCCTCTACCCATCTCCTCTCTTCCTCTCCATCAGATTGCATGTCAGTGATTCAGGGTGTTGACCCTCACAGTAACCACTGTGGAGTGTGTGGCTGTCACTCTTCATGATACCGCTTGGTCAGTAAGTCAGTGTGCTCAACCAAGCCTTAAGCTCCCCTCTTCTTTAATCTATTGATACAACTCTAAATCCATAGTGGACAACTCCATTCAATCTGTTCTCATTTTCATCCATTTCATCTACTCTTTTACCCCTCCTGTCTTCCCGCTTTCTCTCGAACTTGCCACACTCTCCTAATACCACCAGTTTGAATATAGTGTACCAGATATAGTGTACTAGCACCACAGCGACATTCAAAGTAAAATGTATGACTTCACATCACTTGAACATTAATTACACCATATGATGTATTTCATCTCACAAATAAGAAACTCCTGGACAAATTCTATTCCCACACAGACATGTTCCTGGTAGTTAGTCTCTGAGAGACTTTCCATAGAACTTTACCAGAATGGTACATCTCCCATCTGTTTTTCCTCAGAACATCCTGAACAAATAGCATCTTTTTACTATTTTATTTCTTGTAAGGTCTTGATTCAATCCGTAGCGCTGAAGATCCGCGCTGTAGCGCAAATGAAATGTAAAGGCCCAGCGCAGTCAAAACTCTGTTTTGCCAGTGTCTTATATCATATTGTACAACAGCTGTGAAAGCGTGATTTTTTTTTTGCTGTGTTATTATACACTGAACAATAAATAGAAACACAACATGCAACAATTTCAAAGATTTTACATAGTTACAGTTCATATAAAGAAACCAGTGAATTTAAATACATTTGAATCTATGGCTTTCATATGACTGGGGCGTGGATCAGAAAACCAGTCAGTCACTGGTTTGACCACCATTTGCCTCATGCAACGCGACACATTTCCTTGGCATAGAGTTGATCAGGCTGTTGATTGTGACCTGTGGAACGTTGTCCCACTCCTCTTCAATGGCTGTGCGAAGTTGCTGGATATTGGCGGGAACTGGAACACGCTGTCGTACACGTTGATCCAGAGCATCCCAAACATGCTCAATGGGTGACATGTCTGGTGAGTATGCAGGCCATCGAAGAACTAGGACATTTTCAGCTTCCAGGAATTGTGTACAGATCCTTGTGACATGGGGCCGTGCATTATAATGCTGAAACATGAGGTGATGGCAGCAGACGAATAGCACAACAATGGGCGTCAGGATCTCGTCACGGTATCTCTGTGCATTCAAATTACCATCTATAAAATGCAATTGTGTTAGTTGTCCGTAGCTTATGCCTTCCCATACCATAACCCCACCGCCACCATGAATCACTCTGTTCACAACGCTGACATCAGCAAACCACTCACCCACACAACGCCATACACGCCGTCTGCCCGGTAGAGTTTAAACTGGGATTCTTTCGTGAAGAGCACACTTCTCCAGCGTACCAATGGCCATCGAAGGTGAGCATTTTCCCACTGAAGTCAGTTACGATGCAGAACTGCAGTCAAGACCCTGGTGAGGACGACGAGCACACAGACGAGCTTCCCTGAGACGGTTTCTGACAACTTATTTTCAAATTATTTTCATCAGCTGTCTGGGTGGCTGGTCTCAGACGATCCCACAGGTGAAGCCAGATGTGGAGGTCCTGGGCTGGTGTGGTTACACATGGTCTGTGGTTGTGAGGCTGGTTGGACGTACTGCCAAATTCTCTAAAACGATGTTGGAGGCGTCTTATGGTAGAGAAATGAACACAAAATTGTATGGCAACAGCTCTGGTGGACATTCCTGCAGTCAGCATTCCAATTGCACACTCCCTTAAGACATCTATGGCAATGTGTTGTATGATAAAACTGCACATTTTAGAGTGGCCTTTTGTCCCCAGCACAAGGTGCACCTGTGTAATGATCATGCTGTTAAATATCTTGGCAATGGAGAAATGCTAACAGGGATGTATTTACAGTTGAAGTCGGAAGTTTACATACACTTAGGTTGGAGTCATTAAAACTCGTTTTTCAACCACTCCACAAATTTCTTGTTAACAAGCTATAGTTTTGGCAAGTCGGTTAGGACATCTACTTTGTGCATGACAAGTAATTTTTCCAACAACTGTTTACAGACAGATTATTTCACTTAGAATTCACTGTATCACAATTCCAGTGGGTCAGAAGTTTGCATACACTAAGTTGACTGTGCCTTTAAACTTTAGAAGCTTCTGATAGGCTAATTGACATAATTTGAGTCAATTGGATGTGTACCTGTGGATGTATTTCAAGGCCTACCATCAAACTCAGTGCCTCTTTGCTTGACATCATGGGAAAATCTAAAGAAATCAGCCAAGACCTCAGAAAAAAACTGTAGACCTCCACAAGTCTGGTTCATCCTTGGGAGCAATTTGAAGGTACCATGTTCATCTGTACAAACAATAGTACGCAAGTATAAACACCATGTGACCACGCAGCAGTCATACCGCTCAGGAAGGAGACGCTTTCTGTCTGCTAGATATGAAGGTACTTTGGTGAAAAAGTGCAAATCAATCCCAGAACAACAGCAAACGACCTTGTGAAGATGCTGGAGGAAACAGGTACAAAAGTATCTATATCCACAGTAAAACGAGTCCTATATCGACATAACCTGAAAGGCCGCTCAGTAAGGTAGAAGCCACTGCTCCAAAACCGCCAGAAAAAAGCCAGACTACGGTTTGCAACTGCACATGGGGACAAAGATCATACTTTTTGGAGAAATGTCCTCTGGTCTGATGAAACAAAAATAGAACTGTTTGGCCATAATGACCATCATCGTATTTGCAGGAAAAAGAGGAAAGCTTGCAAGCTGAAGAACACCATCCCAACCGTGAAGCACGGGGCTGGCAGCATCATGTTGTGGGGGTGCTTTGCTGCAGGAGGGACTGGTGCACTTCACAAAATAGATGGCATCATGAGGGAGGAAAATTATGTGGATATATTGAAGCAACATCTCAAGACATCAGTCACAAAGTTAAAGTTTGGTCGCAAATATGTCTCCAAATGGACAATGACCCCCAGGCATACTTCCAAAGTTGTAGAAAAATGGCTTAAGGACAACAAAGTCAAGGTATTGAAGTGGCCATCACAAAGCTCTGACTTCAATCCTATAGAAAATGTGTGGGTAGAACTGAAAAAGCATGTGCGAGCAAGGAGGCCTACAAACCTGACTCAGTTACACCAGCTCTGTCAGGAGGAATGGGCCAAAATTCACACAACTGATTGTGGGAAGCTTGTGGAAGGCTACCCGAAACGTTTGACCCAAGTTAAACAATTTAAAGGCAATGCTACCAAATACTAATTGAGTGTATGTAAACTTCTGACCCACTGGGAATGTGATGAAAGAAATAAAAGCTGAAATAAATCTTTCTCTACTATTATTCTGACATTTCACATTCTTAAAATAAAGTGTTGATCCTAACTGACCTAAGACAGGGAATTTTTACTAGGATTAAATGTCAGGAATTGTGAAAAATTGAGTTTAAATGTATTTGGCTAAGGTGTATGTAAACTTCCGACTTCAACTGTATGTATGTATATATATATTTAACTAGGCAATTCAGTTAAGAACAAATTCTTATTTACAATGACGGCCTACCCCGGCCAATCCTTAACCAAGATAACGCTGGGCCAATTGTGCGCCGCCCTATGGGACTCCCAATCACGGCCGGCTGTCATACAGCCTGAAATCAAACCAGGGTCTGTAGTAACACCTCTAGCACTGAGATGCAGTGCCTTAGACTGCTGCACCACTCGGGAGCCCCGTAAACATGCTGTGCCAAACATTTTAGAGAAATAAGCTGTTTGTGCTTATGTAAAATTTCTGGCTGCATTGGGCCTTTAAAAAGGTAATTTCTGTTTGAGCTGACATATGCAGTGTTCACCGTGAATGCAGTCTCCGTGAACACAGGAACATTGCCTTTAAATTTCAATCATGATGTAGTGCGGATCTTCAGCGCAACGGATTGAATCGAGCCCTTGGGGTTTTCAGGAAAGTGGTGAGCTGGCTCCTACCACAAGGAGGAGCTCTTCATCGACATTAAGGAAAAAACTGAATTACACAACACACATCCATGATGAAACATACAGTACAGTACTCAAAACACCATAATGAAGTCAAAACACATACTAGCATCCCTACTGAACTTGCCTGAGACATGCAGAGGGACAGACACTCATAACTCAAAAAAGGTGTTACTGCCAAGACAATATGGCGACCATGCTTCAACCAAAATGTAGCTACAGTGCACAATTCTCAGCACATTTCAGACATTTGGTTTCTGACTGAACGCATTTCTGACTGACTGAACGCACTCACTCTTGGGTCTGATATGTGGGGCCAGATGTAATCCTCAGTTGAATATACAGTGAACCTGAGGCTCACTGTCAGCAGTACACAATTTAAGACACAGCAGGAGTGAGAAGAGTGTGTGCGTGTGAGAGAGAAAAAGACTGAGAAGAAAAGGAGTGTCAGAATAAAATGAGAGACTATTGGTGTGGGGGCTGTGCTTCAGCAGAGTGGGTGGGGTTATATCCTGCCTGTTTGGCCCTGTCCGGGGGTATCGTCGGACAGGGCCACAGTGTCTCCAGACCCCTCCTGTCTCAGCCCCCAGTATTTATGCTGCAGTAGTTTATGTGTCGGGGGGCTAGGGTCCGTCTGTTATATCTGGAGTATTTCCTCTCTCTCTCTCTCTCTCTCTCTCTCTCTCAGCACTAGGACCATTCCTCAAGGCCTACCTGGCCTGATGACTCCTTGATGTCCCGAGTCCACCTGGCCGTGCTGCTTCTCCAGTTTCAACTGTTCTGCCTGTTTTATGAACATTTTAAAATCTTGTCCATGTTCTGTTATAATCTGCACCCGGCACAGCCAGAAGAGGACTGGCCACCCCTCACAGCCTGGTTCCTCTAGGTTTCTTCCTAGGTTTTGGCCTTTCTAGGGAGTTTTTCCTAGCCACCATGTGTTTACACCTGCATTGCTTGCTGTTTGGGGTTTTAGGCTGGGTTTCTGTACAGCACTCTGTGACATCAGCTGATGTAAGAAGGGCTTTATAAATAAATTTGATTTGATGATTTGGCTGAGAGAACCCAGAAAGGATCTTCCTCTCCAATAAAAACAAATTAAGTTTGAAAAAAACAATGAATGGCTTAAAAGCACAACAGTACAATGTGAAATATTCAAAAGGATAGCATTCTTTGAAGCATTTAGTAAGTGTATTCATAGTTCATATACATATTGACAGGTTCATAATACAGCATGTTTTCAATATCATACTTGTTTTCTTTCAGTTCAAATTTTTTTTACAAGTACAATAATAAAAAATGATAGACAACACCACGTACGACTCACTTGTTCAGTTTATGGCAACGCTTCTTTTGAATGCATTTAGCATCTCTTGATCCATATATTAAGTGTCATTGAGAAATGAACCTATTAAAGTACTCGGGCTACACTGACTCCTCGTTCCACAGTAAAGGTGGGGTCTCCCAGTCCCAGTCATTCCAAAAACCCTCTAGATTCCAAAAGGTTTTGGTAATGCTCGTTAGAATTTTGTCAGCCAAATGTGACTTTCTTTTCACATAAAACCCCACCCATATACTGAACAAGGTCCACTTGGTTTACCTGTCAAGTGACGTCTTCTCCCAATCAACATGGTCAAAGATGGCAGGCATGCATTAGTCAATATTGTGATCTCCTCCTGTCAGGGTTCAATTGTTCTCTCAGCACATTATGAATATTTTGTTCGAAAAATAAGATCATGTCCATTCGATTTCCATGAATACTATCTGTACCGTAAAAATCCCAAGGATGAAAAATAAGAACACTTTTCAAAGGACCAAAAATGGACACTCAAATCCACATTTTCACACACATTCACTCTTATACATACACACTTTGAAAGGCAACAAATGTCCATTCTCCAAGGCAATAATGTCTTTGTGGCAACTCGGCCTTGACATCCCAAATGATGTCATTCTGGCACCTCCCTCTCCAGGAATGATAAAATATCCCATGTTTGATACATGTCGACAAAATATAAATGGATATACATCTATTTCAGTAAATACTGATCCAGATACAAAATAATAATGATAACTAAAATAATGATTATGAAGGTTATGATAAAATACTACATGAAGTAGATACATTGCGTCTCCTATAATGTCAACTTTTCACCCCAACGCTCTCTTACAGTCCTCTGGGTAGGTTGTTCCCAATACTCTGATTCATAACATTTCGACAAAAAAACATGATAGATAAAATGACTAGAGCCATGATGGAAAGAAGAGTTTGAGGGTATTTCCAGAAATGCAAAGTTTGCCAAGAGAGACTGTTTCTTTTAAGAGGAAGTTCCTTTCTGTTCCGTCACTCGCAATGTCTCGTTCTGTCCCACCTTGGTCTTCCTTTTTAGTCTTCCTCAGAGTTGCTTTGATCTGTTTTTCTTTTTAAAGTAAGGAGTTTTTCTTTTTCTTAAATGTTTTAAAGTTAATTCCTGTTCAGAAATGTTACAATCCTCTTTTTTTCTCCGTCATCATAGTCCATCTGTCAAAAGATGCACGTCCCATCCCGTTAGGGCTGTTTGTTTCACTGACAATCTTCATCGTCCAAGCATACCTAGGAAAGGATACAAAAAGCAAATGTGTATTGACACCGTGGATTACACAACCCTGTGTGTGGTGGAAACAGTGGGCATTTCCAAATCTATGATGAGCAGAATACTTATTTTTTTACATTATGTTACCTTGAAGCTTATGATAATAACAGGCAGCCCTGGGCTAATAAATATTGGGCTTCATCTTTGACAGACACTTTTTTTGGTTTAACAATTTGATAATTTGAGGATAATTTGGGAGGATATGAACACAAACAAATAAAACAGGGTGCTCAGTCTCATACCAAACAAATATTAGTATTTTCAAATCCTTCAGAGCTTTGTAACATTCATTTCGGTGCCCTCTCGCAAAGTCGCACCACTGCCGTTTAAAAACTTACCGATCCTATACTCCTGCGTCTCTTCCTCCTCAGTGTCTCTCTCAGCCTCTCTCAGACTGCTCAAGGTACACAGATTTAGCTGGCTGGCTGCTCTGGGGAAACTGCAGAATATAAGAAGGGGTGGGGGGAGGTACAAAGGAGAAAAGGTAATTCAAGTGGTAATTAGTTTCTTAACTATAGTGGCATAATTTAGTTTCTTAATAACTATAGTGGCACATGAGATAAAAGGACTTTAAAATATATTAACACAATGAAGAGTCACAAATATTTGGTTTCCCTAGGAATTATATAATAACCAACCTCTCCCTTTTTACCTTGTGCTTCGGACATCGTAGTGAAAAGTTATCTTCATTCAGAGAGCAGTCTGAGGAGAGGTGAAGGAAAAGTGATACAAATGACATAACATAACCATCAACTCAGAAAATTGTAACACTCAAAATAATTGGCTACTCTTGTTATAGTTACCTTAGGCAGTGGGAGGTAAGGTTTAGGGCACAGCATATGAGTAATGAGATATTACATTCGGTAATAAGGAAACGTTTTGCTGCTCTTACCTGCATCCATAGCACACGGGTAGTGATATCTCAGTGTGCAGCCTTTGCTGTAACAGCCGAGGGTTGAGCCAACCATTTCACAATATGAGCAGACCTGAAGACAGACATAACATAGAGAATAACAGAAGAGTGCAAAAATTGATTAAACTTAAAACTGTGGACTTCTGAGAACTGCTTTAGGTATATTGAGCTGAATTTTTAATTTTATATATATAGTAACCAATATCATTACATTGTATACTGTATAGACATCAACAAAAAAAGATTACTCACTGTGTCTCTGGCACCATCTAGTGCCTCCTGTAGGCCATACAGTCTTCCATTGACCAGGTAAACCCCACTGGTCCAGACCATGCATGCCTCATGCACCCACAGCTCCTCTGGGTCTATAGGCATCTGAGGAAGTTGGGCCAGCTGTGCCAAAGGCCCAAGGGAGTCTAAGGTTGGGGGAGGAGGCTGGAATGGCAATGAGGCTTTGCTGTTGGATGGCACCATTCTTGGGGAACCCTCACTGGATTTCTGTCTCCTTTTAAATCTCGGGTGCGAGGTCAGCTTTCTGTGTTGTGGCCTTTGTTGAGTGTCTTCTGTCTGCTGTTGCTGGCATGGTTGGTTTTGCTGACTGTAAGTGGGCTCATTCTGAAGTTCGGGTTGTTTCCTTAGCTCAGTAATTGGTTTTAACTCTGGAGGCATGTCCCAATTAAGAACTGTTGTCTTGTTGGTGGTGGTTTTAGCAAGTTTGCTGGCCAGATAAAGCATCTCCCCTCCACCTGCTGGAGAGGCAGTGCCAACAGCAGTGGCAGGGTAAGTTGTATTTGTCTCTTGACTGAACATGCAATCACTATAAGTTGAGGACTTGATAGTTGGCACATCTTGAAGTTCACAGCCCTGGGTGGTCAACACATTTGAAATGGTGTCTAGATTTTGCACATTTCTACTCATCCCAGTAGTTACAAGACTCTGTCGAATCTGGGGTTGATTCTTGGGAAGCCTTGTAGCATATTCAGGAGGGTAGTAAGGTCCATAGAGATCCCCAAGGTTTTTGTAATTGGCCCATTTCTGGCACAGGCAGCAGAGAAGACGGCCAGAATGAATGGATTCAGTAATCACAGGGCCTGGTAGAAGGTACTCAGATGAAGGTAGAGCCTTTCCTGTCTGGAGGGCAGAGTCTACATCCTCCAGTTCCCTCTTTTCTTTGACCCTCTCAATTTCTCGGTCTCTTCTAGGCAGTTGAGACAAAAGAGCTGAGGTCAAAAGAGCTTCAATACCACTACTGCTTGCTTTCCCTCCAACTGCTCCACGCTCTCCCTTCATCTTTTCCTCTTCACCATTCACAATTGTGCACACGGCTCCTATCTCAGCTACTTTCCTCTCCACATGTATGTACGGAGCAAAGGCACACTTGCTATTATCATGAAAAACTCTGTCGTTATCAAAATGTTCCCCTGCTCTTGTAGCCGCTTCCAGGTCATCTTTGGCCGCTGCTGCTGCTACTCCTCTTCTCCTCCTCCTCTGCCTGCCTCTTGATCCCACTACCTCACTCTCGTCTTTCACCCCCCCTTGTTTCTGGCAGACTGATTTCACCTCAGTCTCTGGTTGAGTGTCCTCACTTTCAGCATCCACTTTTACTGCTTGGGTCAAGACTGGTGGAATTTCAAGAGGAGTCATTTTCTGATCTGTCGGAGGAGTGACTGATGGGGCAGAGGCTGTAGTGCTAGGGCTTGGGGCTACCTGTGGGCTAACAGTTGCAGGAGATTGAATGGGTGGGCCAGACAGAGCACTTGGGCTCACATTTTGTGCCTGGATGGCTTGAGCACGTTTTTGCTTATTCACACTTCCAACAGGCCTTCCCTTCTTCTTGCCTGATGGGAAATAGCCTTTGGGTACAGCATTGTCTGATTGTTTGGAATCTTGTGGGGACCCGGTCATTGCCAAAGATGACCTTGGAGAAGTTTGATGTGGCTGTCTTAGCAAGTGCCCTTGAGCCTGACTGTGGTGTGGTGGGGTCGTTCCATAATAGTCACTGCTACTGTAATCATCAAATCCAATCCCAGTTTCTTCAAGTTTTTGTCTCAGAAGGTTAGCAGCAGACTGTTCACCTCTTCGAGTCTCAAGTTGCTGGTAAGTATTAGTGAAATGTTGAATATCAGACAAGGCAGATGAAGAAGGTGGGGGGGAGCCCTGTACTGGACAAGGTAGTGGTGGAGGTGGGGGTAAGGGTCCTAACAAGGTGAAGTCAGCGGGTATCTCTTTATCTCTATCACCAGTACTAGATGCTGCAGTCCCTAACCCAAAGTCAAAGTCTGGCTGCAAAGGTCTAGTAACAGTTCGTGTGGTGCCACGTTTATGAACTTGTGATGTCTGGTGAGGATCACAGGGGTATGCGGTGGGAGGTAACGGTCCAGTCTCATCAACCCCTCTGTAGGGCATAATGTCACTTAATGAGAGACTTTCATCTAGATAAGGTAAACATTCCTCTTCGTCCTGTGTGTCAGTAAACTGTGACATTTCAGTGTGAGAAAATCCAGCAAAATCATTTGAGTCAACATCGGCATGGTCGCTGTTAGATTTCTTCACATTTGGTGTAATTTTCTGAACAATAGCCTCCAGTTTCAAACCTCTCCCTTTTCTTGGAGGCAGACTCTTTTTACCCTGAACAGGGGAGGAGGATTGTGAATAAATGCTTTGTCCAGGTGTGGGACAAGGAGTATTAGGCGAACCAAGTGTAGTTATATCTGAACTGGATGAGTCATCGTCATTTTGGAGGCTGGATTCAGAGTAGGCCAAAGGTGAGTGATATGAACTAGGGGCACTCCTTTGCTGTGATACATCCTGATGCTGCCGCTTGGCAGGGATAGGGGAAATGAAAGATCGAACTCTCCTCCTCAACATTAATGGATTAGTGTCCCCAGAACCCCCAGTTTTATTTGGTCGATGGCTCTGTGGCATCACGGAATTGACATTGCCACCAATACTGTGACCAACTGTTTTCATGGAATTAGGTGTTGGATGGAGTGATTTAAAGATTTCTTCTGTAACCACTCGGGAGACAGGTGATTCAAGAATGTTGGAGACTGGTGGAACCAATTGGGGGGCAACAGACCCAAGAGGAGCAGCAGGAGGTGGCTGTTGACTTCTCTGGTAAGGGTCCCCCTCCAACATCCCTACACTCTCTCTACCAGAGTGTGTTGACTCCCACATTTTCATGTCATAGTAAGTGTTCTGATGAGGAACTTGCTGTTTAGCGAACGGTTGGCGATTGTGCAAAATGTCAGTTGGAGACTGCATCCTTTGTCTCTGCTCTGAATGACTGAGATTATGTCTACCTGGAGAAGTACTGGACTGCATCATATCCTTGGTGGGTCTATTAATGGTAGCTGCCCAATCAAGTCTGTCATCCAAGTCATGAGCATGGAGGTGAGTATACATTTGTAATTTGTTTGCAGATTGTGGGTTTTGTAATTGAACTTGGGGTGAGTGGTAGGGATTGTGAAAATGGGGGTTACGTGGCATCATATTGCCCTCTCTTGTATCACCAAACCTGGAACCAGGAAAGCCACTGGCATGCCCTGTAGATAAATCTACACCATGTGGGTATGACTGACGTCTTGATGGTGGAGACAGAGGGTTGGTGGTAGAGGGATAGTGAGAGGTTTGCTGCAGATGCCGAGAGGGCATGGTGGTAGTCAAATCAATCTTACCTCTTCTAAGAGGCTCTGAATTCATAACCACAGATGGATGTAAAGCCTTGTTATGATGCTCAACATCAGTTTCCTTGGTTGTAAGACCACTATGATGGACAGCCTCTGCAGTCTCCTTGGATGCTACCTTCATTCCAACCTCTTTTTTATCTCCCATCTCCTTACTGTTCCCTAGATCATTTGTTGATGGCAGTTGGATCACAGAGGCACCAATTGGACTTTTTCCCCGCTCTCTTTCACGTTCCCCATCTCTTTCTGGTGTACTGCGACGATTGGGACAAACATCACATATAACAGAGCGGCGCTCTTTAGATGGAGGTAAAAGAGAGGACGTCAACATTTGAGACTCAATTTGACCTATGGTTCCAACACTGCCCGCTAGCGGCTCTATTTCCTGCAATAGGAGTTCTTGTACAGCTGATGATGAGCTGGGCGGACCTGAAGGGGGTTTCCTGTGAGGTAACGAGTAGTCGGCTAAATTGATGTGTTTTGGTGGAGGTCCAGACAAAAACTCTGTAGACTGTGGCGGGTGACGCTGCGGTGTTGCCATTTTATTTTTATCTGAAGAAGCACTGTGAGATCCCTTAGTACCTACTCCTTCAGATCTCAAGGAGGATTGAGGTGATTTGGGTACAAAATCAGATCCAGGCCCCTGGCGAAGATTTAGTTGAAGAGGCTTTCCAGGGCTGGTCATTCGGGAGGGGTGGGAAGTGACCACTCCAACTCCAGTTTGGGTTCTCATACTTTCAGCCATGCCATAAGGATGCCTGGTTTGGTACTGTTGCCGAGTCATATTTTGAGCCTGGAGATGGGCAGTTAGTGCCTGTTCAGATCGCCCATAGCGCCGGTCTAAGTGATAACCCTGTAGAACCTCCTGCAAGAGGCTTGGAAATGTATGCTGGATTTGAGAATCATCATCATGTCCTCTTGCTCCTGATCCTTCTCTTCTACTCACTGATCCCTCAACTGTAGTACCCGCAATATCCTTGGTATGTTCAGGGCCATAATTGGGCTTTGGCTGATGGAAGCCTTGATACCTTGAATTTGATCCCGTTACACTCCCTGGACTAGGTCTTCCTCTGTTCTTCAAACCCATGGCAGCACCATGTGGTGACTCTTGGTAACCATATTTTTGAGGACCTGAGGGGGGATGATTTTGAGGGACAGACCGCCCAAAGTTAGATTTCTGGGGAACTTCATGATGAGAGGAATATACACTCAAATCCATTCCTTCCTCCACATTATGACGACTAGACTCTCTAAAGAAGCTGTCTGAATGTTTCTCCTCTATGCAGTTGTCTTGTGCATGTGTAGCTTTTTCTGGATTATTTACCTCACAACGAGTTGACACAATAACACCCACTCCACCAGCATTTGGCTGTTCCTCAATATTTTGATCTTGATTGGAGTTGTCCAAATCTCGTGTCTTACATCGTTTTCCGTCCTTCTCATCACCCTTTTTGTTACGCAAGGAAGATCGATCCAATTTATTTTCTTTGTCCTGCCCATCTTGTCGCATGTGTCCCTCTCGGGTCTGCTCTCCATGGGTGCCTTTTTCAATTTTTTCAATCATCACTCCACTTTCATCTTTAATTTCCCTTGTTTTCCTAAGCCCATTTTTAGTATTAACATCAGTGGCACCAGGCTCTGAAACACAGTTTGGGTGGAACTGAGGAGCAGGAGAGGGAATGGGGCATGAAGGAGTAAAGGAAACAGGAGGGCGAGAATGTACGCTTGGACCAGGCTCAGCAGATTGAGGAGCAGAGGGAGATGACGATGAAGGTGTCCGGGTTTCAGCTGTCTTTCTTTCAGAAACATCTGATGGATTCAGAGATTGTTTTGTAGAACATTCCGTGAACATCATCTTCCCTTGTGAACCCTGATCACTCTTTCCAGTATGGGATTGGTTTTTACTTGAACTCATGGACATTTGACTCTGAGATGGAGGAGGATTGTAGCCAGTTGGTTCCGATCCACTGCTTGCGCCACTCATCTGCCGCATTCTAGATTTTCCCCCCTCAGAAATCTGCTCATCTCGTTCCTCTTTGGCCCTTGATGATACTCTTTCGGACACCAGAAAGGAATCTTCATCACCTCCAGCCTCAGAGCTAGCACCTTCACCACCACCTATCCCACTGCTTGAGGCAGCACTCACACTTCGACTCCTTGGTTGAGTAGAGGGAATGACTTGTAATGCCTGCAACATTTGACTTTGTCCATCTTTCCCCCTTCTATGTGACATTAAAGTGTCAGTGAGAAGCATATGTTGCACTGTATTGGGTAAATTTGCTACCTGTGATGTCAACGCATTTAGACTGTTCAAGCCAGGATCTTGCATGAGTTTGTCAAGAGGAGAAGATGAATAGACAGATGAGGATGACCCTTCTTCATGTGATCCTTTTCCTGTACCTGCAGCCATTCTGCTTCGGTTTGAGACTGAGTGACCACCTCCAGCACTTGTATTCAGACCAGTAGCTTTGTTACTGCCACTGCTGCCACAACTACTGATGCTGCTGTTGGAGTTGGGTGTGGGACTCAACTGAGGCATAGTGTGCAATAACCGACCACGGCAACTACGAGGATTTGGGGGAGGAGGATGTGATGGAACATGTGGGGGACATGAAGGGTTTCCATGACCTTCTGAGACACCCATCAACGGGGAAGGTGAGGAGCTACAACTGGGAGACGGCACTGCAGAGGCAGCTGGAGAGGGGTTAGATATAGGGCTGAAGTTAATCTGGCCCTGTTGGGGTTGAGAGTGCATTGGCGATTTGGCAATTTCTTGACACAGTTGTTGAGGCATTCCGGGATTGGTGGATTGGTGATGTTTAGAGTATACAGAACCTGGTGGAGGGGCATGATGCTGCATTTTGACAGAGTTGTCATAACCTATTCCTAAATTGTGCTGAGAATTGCGGTGCTGGAGGGTGGCTTGTTTGTGGAGTGAATGAGTTTGTGGGGAGTATGAGGGATAACTTGAAGAGTGGTAACTTTGTGTAACATTCTCCAGTGATCCAACATTGTTTGTTGTAGCTGAACTTGAAATTGAGTTTGAATTAGAGTTCATATTAGGAGAGTTGTTGACTTTAGGTTCAAATCCACCACCACTGCTGGCCCCATCATGATATCTCTGTGGTGGGGAGCTGTACATTCCTGATGACCCTGTGGATGCACTACCCTGTGGGGAGTAGTGTGAGAACTGTGGAGGCATTCTGTGTCCAGAGATGGGATAAGTCCTATGCTGCTGTCCATGTTGCAGAGATTGATGGGCGGGGTAATTCGGTCCATGTTGGCGGTGCTGCATCTGAGGCCCTGATGCTGGCTGCATTGCAGGGTTCTGACCCATTTTGTACTGATGGGAGGGGGAAAATGCTCCAGCACCACTGCTGCCACTGCTACTACCACCTGAGCCGGACGTCGAACCATAGTCCAAAGGATAGGGAGACATCATCCCGGAGGACAATCCGGAGCTAGTTCCAGCTTGTCTGTACTGCTGAGGTATATGTCCATCCATATTAGAGTACCCAAAACCTGCTCCATATGCCATACCTCCTCTTCTATGTCTGTCCTTTCCACCCATTGCAAAATAATAATCCATTGTTTCCTTTTGGTAAGGGTTGCTACTACTGCCACTGTGAATATTACCATGTGATGATTCCCCAGCTCTATTTCTTGCATCATAAGAAAGCATATGGCCAGCCTGACTAGGGTGGTGGTGCCCTCGATGAAGTAGTTGTCGACTGTGACTTTGAGGGTTTGGGGGTGTTTGCTGTTGCATCCCAGTGTAGTCATCTGTCATCCTTGGGGATATCTGGGGATCTGTTGACTGTGGTGGGTAAGAGGAGCCACCTCCACCCCTACTAGTAAATCCAGGAGGAAGAGCTGGAGGTGCTGGACTGTTGGGGAAATTCTGCATGTTTTGATGGATTTTTATGAATTGTTTGAGGGAATGTTTTTTGTTCCGTAATGGCAGTTACTGTGTCAGTTGACTTGGTAGGCTTGCAGGTAAATGATGGTGGAGAGTCCAACAAAGTCCAGAAGAGTTGAAGCAAGTGACTTTATCACAAATGTTTTATCACACTTGTAGTAGCAATTGAAGATTAAGCAAATACTGAGTCTTGAGCAGAAAATGACCAGTAATTTTCAATTAGATGCATCTCCAAAGAACTTCTGAAATCTGCTGATGATGTAGAGTAACTCCAATATAGTTGTAATAGTTAACAAAATAGCATTTCTTTTTCTGTAAATGTAGTAGCGATTTCAGTGTTAAAAGGATATGATACAGATGTTGCAGTTTGGCACTAAATGTGAAAATATCAAGTGCAAGAGAGACAACAGCACTTGAAATAATAGGCCTCAAAGTCCTTTCCACTGTATAAGAGCGCAGGCAAACAGAGTTAAGATAAAATTGCAGTGGGATTCAATGGTGTCCCATGTGCAAAAACTTTTCAAGAGTAACTGAGTCACTGCCTTTTAGACTGCTGGACTGCCATTGCAGAAATTATTCAGTTCTGGCAGGAGTAGCCTATGTGAAACAATAATGCTTCCCTCATGTAGGTTTGCATGTATTTGGCTAGTACCTGTGTAGAAACATCCTTAGAAATGCTAGCCAATACTTTCATCCAATAAATGTCTCAAACCAAAAGGGGAAAAAAATCCACTGACATTTGTGTGTTCTTGTTGAGATTAATAATTTTTGAAATTCTCATTTTTTGTCATTCTCTTAGATTTTTTCACGTATGTAGTTGGATTGTAGAAAAGTCTTTGGTCCCCAGTTTCCCCCAACTTTAGTTCTTCTTCAACAGTGTTTATCTTGGTGCTCTTCTATATCTCCAAAATGTTTCTGTCTTACCTTATTTTCTTTTTATCATTATTCAAATTAACCGTCTCCCATACCAATGTCCAAAAGTAAGGTTTCCATTTAATCAGCATCTTCTTGTTTTTCATTTGCAGTTTCTCTCCAGTATTTCCATCCATGTGAGTCCATCTCTCTTCAGTTGTTTACAGGAGCCCTGTGGAAATCTGAAAGAACAGAAAAAGAAACAAAAATAACTGTCTGTGTGCCACAACGACCACATAGCCTATGTACAGTATAGGCTATTACATCCAAAAACGCTGTGTGGGTTTTTGTCGACAAAGTAAGTACAGTGGGTTTGTTGTTAACCATTGCATAACCCATTGCTCTTTCTCAGTGTTCCTTAACATATGCCACATGGTCTATTTTAGTATTGTACTAACTGTAGGTCTTACAGTAGAAATAGTCACATATAATCTGCAATACAATGAATCAGGTGTCAACGTGTCCAACTTTATAACATCATACTGTAATTACACTATAGGCCCACGTGCCCGTGTAACTACTATGTAAATAAATACACAGGTATTAGGGCACTTGTTGTAAAGTGGTATCAAACTAAAAAGTGCAAAACCACAACTATATGATTTTGAGGAGCAACATTTGTCCAGACGTCAACGGCGACAATATACCGTATTTGTATTGTGTGTCAACTGCCACTGCTGTATATGTTCAATTCCTGATAACGCATGTAACTCAAACATCCATGGAATTGCACAAAAATCAAAGGCACTAGAGTAGAGGGTAAATCCATATGAGTTAGGCACTAGAGTAGAGGGTAAATCCATGAGTTCAATCACTTTTTGACCACATCCCTTCTGATTTATACAAAACTTTCCATACATGTTTGCCCATGGAATAAGTGGTCATAAAGTGACTTTTTGGACCTGAATGCCAAAACATTCAGGAGACAGAGGTGCTCAAAGTTGACCCATTTTGCATACCCCACCACACCAAGAGACATTAGGTTAGGGACGATACCAGTATCGCGATACTAACAACTTGTTAGTATCGCGGCAAGGGAAAAAACTCAAAGTGGATTTAACTTCTTTAGGAAAACAGCCCTAGTGTTGGAAACAAACGTCATTATGTTGTCATCCAGAGTCACATGTATTTATTTTCCAAGCTTTAGCTTGTGCCAAGGACCAATGAGTTTTGCAATATTGCGATACTGGTATCGTCCCGGCCCTATGACACATCCATGTCTTTATCACCTCAAATGATAAACGGTTGAGTTTGATATCATTTTAAAAGCTTACAAACAGGGTTGTCAAACTATTTTATAATTTCTTGGAGAAAAAAAACCTAAATAAATTATTATTTGTTGTTGCTTAGATCCTACTTTACATCATCTGAAGTTTGTGTGTTGTGCCCGCCTTTGGTTGAGACACAACATGCTATTGAATACAGAGTGGGTGTCATTTAAATCATAGAAATTGAATTCATAGAATGACATATCCCTTCAGACCACTGCAATTTAACTGGTACACCATTGAAATTGAAATAAAATTTGTATTTCTAATTACTACCACAAAGACGGCCGCCGGTCCACCCACCGTCAAAGGTCAACTTAACTGGTCATGTCTATTCTATTATCTATATTTCTATGATTTCCTATAGAGGATTGACAGTGTTATTTAAACCAACTTATATTCCCATTCAAGTCAACATTCTCTAATGTGTGGACCTCCAACCATGTTTGTGGTACCATTTGAAAGTCTACATTTAAATTTTTTTTATACATTTATCAGCCAAGACATGACACCCACCCTGTATTCAAGAACATGTTGTGTCTCAACAGATGGTGGGCACAACACCAAAACCTCAGATGATAATTACATAAATCAATCAATTATAAAACAGTTTGACAACCCTGTTTGTAAGCTTTTAAATATCAATCTCAAACGTTTATCGTTTCCAGTGAATGCAACATAGGTCAACTTTGACCACATTTAATTACATTTTACCCGGTACTCTGCCCTGCAACTTAGAGACTGCTGCCCTATGTACAGTCATTGAACACTGGTCACTTTAATAATGTTTAAGTACTGTTTTACCCACTTTATATGTGCAGTGCCTTCAGAAAGTATTCACACCCTTTGACTTTTTACACATTTTGTTGTGTTACAACCTGAATTAAAAATTTATTAAATTGAGATTGTGCGTCATTGGCCTACACACAATACCCCATAATGTCAAAGTGGAATTATGTTTTTAGCGATTTTTTACAAATTAATAAAAAACGAAAAGCTGCAATGTCTTCAGTCAATAACTATTCAAAACCCCTTTGTTATGGCAAGCCTAATTTAGTTCTGGAGTAAACGTTTGCTTAACAAGTCACATTATGAGTTGCATAGACTCACTATGTGCAATAATATTGTTTAACATAATTTTGTTATGACTACCTCATCTCTGTACCCCACACATACAATTATCTGTAAGGTCCCTCAGTCTAGCAGCAAATTTCAAATACAGATTTAACCACAAAGACTGGGAGGTTTTCTAATGCCTTGCAAAGAATACAAATATTCCAAAACATGCATCCTATTTGCAGTAAGGCACTAAAGTAAAACTGCAAAAAAATGTGGCAAAGAAATTAACTTCCTGAATACGGGGCAAATCTAAAACAACACATCACTGAGTACCACTCTTAATATTTTCAAGCATGGTGGTGGCTGCATCATGTTGTGGGTATGCTTGTCATTGGCAAGGACTAGGGAGTTTTGGGGGGGTATAAAAATAAACAAAATAAAGCTACGCACAGGTAAAATCCTAGAAGAAAACCTGGTTCTGTTTGCTTTCCAACAGACACTGGGAGACAAATTCACCTTTCAGCAGGACAATAACCTAAAACACAAGGCCAAATATACACTGGAGTTGCTTACCAAGACAACATTGAATGTTCCTGAGTGGCCAAGTCGCAGTTTTGACTTAAATCTGCTTGAAAATCTATGGCAAGACTTGTAAATGGCTGTCTAGCATTGATCAACAACCAACTTGACAGAACTTGAAGAATTCTTTAAAGAATAATGTGCAAATATTGTACAATCCAGGTGTGCAAAACTCTTAAAGACGTACGTAGAAAGGTGGTTCTAACATGTATTGATTCAGGGGTGTGAATACTTAGATAATGTATTTCTAAAAACATGTTTTCACTTTGTCATTATAGGTTACGGTGTGTAGATGGCTGTAACAACTAACTGTGGAATAAGTAACAACTAAGTGTGAAATAAATCAAGGGGTATGAATACTTTCTGATGCACTGTATATGCTGTATTCTAGTCATGGCTCATCCTATATAACTACAGCTGTACACACCTTTTCTATTCATATACTGTCTTTACACACCATTATATATACACACAGTTGAAGTCGGAAGTTTACAAACTTAGGTTGGAGTTATTAAAACTCGTTTTTCAACCACTTCACAAATGTCTTGTTAACAAACTATAGTTTTGGCAAGTCAGTTAGGATATCTACTTTGTGCATGACAAGTAATTTTTCCAACAATTGTTTACAGACAGATTATTTCACTTATAATTCACTGTATCACAATTCCAGTGGGTCAGAAGATTGCATACACTAAGTTGACGGTGCCTTTAAACAGCTTGGAAAAATCCAGAAAATTATGCCATGGGTTTAGAAGCTTCTGTTTGGCTAATTGACATCATTTGAGTCAATTGGAGGTGTACCTGTGGATGTATTTCAAGGCTTACCTTCAAACTCAGTGCCTCTTTGCTTGACATCATGGGAAAATCAAAAGATATCAGCCAAGACCTCAGAAAAAAAATTGTAGACCTCTAGTCTGGTTCATCCTTGGGAGCAATTTCCAAACGCCTGAAGGTACCACATTCATTGGTACAAACAATAGTACGCAAGTATAAACACCATGGGACCATGCAGCCTTCATACAGCTCAGGAAGGAGACGCGTTCTGTCTGCTAGAGATGAACGTACTTTGTGCGAAAAGTGCAAATCAATCACAGAACAACAGCAAAGGACCTTGTGAAGATGCTGGAGGAAACAGGTACAAAAGTATCTATATCCACAGTAAAACGAGTCCTATATCGACATAACCTGAAAGGCCGCTCAGCAAGGAAGAAGCCACTGCTCCAAAACCGCCATAAAAAAGCCAGACTACGGTTTGAAACTGCACATGGGGACAAAGAACGTACTTTTTGGAGAAATGTTCTCTGGTCTGATGAAACAAAAATAGAACTGTTTGGCCATAATGACCATCGTCATGTTTGGAGGAAAAAGGGGGAGGCTTGCAAGCCGAAGAACACCATCCCAACCGTGAAGCACGGGGGTGGCAGCATCATGTTGTGGGGGTGCTTTGTTGCAGCAGGGACTGGTGCACTTCACAAAATAGAAGGAATCATGAGGGAGGAAAATTATGTGGATATATTGAAGCAACATCTCAAGACATCAGTCAGGAAATTAAAAAGTTTGGTTGCAAATGGGTCTTCCAAATGGACAATGACCCCAAGCATACTTCCAAAGTTGTGGCAAAATGGCTTAAGGACAACAAAGTCAAGGTATTGGAGTGGCCATCACAAAGCCCTGACCTCAATCCTATAGAGAATGTGTGGGCAGAACTGAAACAGCGTGTGCGAGCAAGGAGGCCTACAAACCTGACTCAGTTACACCAGCTCTGCCAGGAGGAATGGGCCAAAATTCACACAACTTATTGTGGGAAGCTTGTGGAAGGCTACCCGAAACATTTGATCCATGTTAAACAATTTAAAGGCAATGCTACCAAATACTAATTGAGTATATGTAAACTTCTGACCCACTGAGAATGTGATGAAAGGTATAACATCTGAAATAAATCACTCTCTCTACTATTATTCTGACATTTTAAAATAAAGTGGTGATCCTAACTGACCTAAGACAGGGAATTGTTACTAGGATTAAATGTCAGGAATTGTGAAAATCTGAGTTTATATGTACTTGGATAAGGTGTATGTAAAGTTCCGACTTCAACTGTATGTATGTATGTATGTATGTATGTATATATATATATATATATATATATATGCTGGAAACGGCAGATTTTTAATGGAATATCTACAGTCGTGACCAAACGTTTTGAGAAAGACACAAATATTAAATTTCCACAAATGTTGCTGCTTCAGTGTCTTTAGATATTTTTGTAAGATGTTACTATGGAATACTGATGTATAATTACAAGCATTTCATAAGTGTCAAAGGCTTTTATTGACAATTACATGAAGTTGATGCAAAGAGTCAATATTTGCAGTGTTGACCCTTCTTTTTCAAGACCTCTGCAATCCGCCATGGCATGCTGTCAATTAACTTCTGGGCCACAAGTTCTCAATGGGATTAAGGTCTGGGGAGTTTCCTGGCCATGGAACCAAAATATTGATGTTTTGTTCCCCGAGCCACTTAGTTATCACTTTTGCCTTATGGAAAGGTGCTCCGTCATGCTGGAAAAGGCATTGTTCGTCACCAAACTGTTCCTGGATGGTTGGGAGAAGTTGATCTCGGAGGATGTGTTGGTACCATTCTTTATTCATGGCTGTGTTCTTATACAAAATTGTGAGTGAGCCCACTCCCTTGGCTGAGAAGCAACCCCACACATGAATGGCCTCAGGATGCTTTACTGTTGGCATGACACAGGACTGATGGTAGCGCTCACCTTGTCTTCTCCGGACAAGCTTTTTTCCGGATGGCCCAAACAATCGGAAAGGGGATTCATCAGAGAAAATGACTTTACCCCAGTCCTCAGCAGTCCAATCCCTGTACTTTTTGCAGAATATCAGTCTGTCCCTGATGTTTTTCCTGGAGAGAAGTGGCTTCTTTGCTGCCCTTCTTGACACCAGGCCATCCTCCAAAAGTCTTCGCCTCACTGTGCGTGCAGATGCACTCACACCTGCCTG